>JAKUCV010004037.1:6181-20366 GCA_028386065.3 Turnera subulata | reverse complement strand
AGTGTTTTACCTTGTACAAATGGGTCCTAACTTCTCTTGCTCTTCTTTGCACTTCAACTCTTGATCATATCTTCACTTGAATTCTTGATCACTTTGGTTGAGTACTTGTTTGCTTGATTTCTTTTTGCTTCATCTTGGTTATGATCTTGGTTTGTCATTTATCAAAACCTGTAATGAGTGAACCATGAAGACATAGGTTATAACAGTGACATGATCAATTTAGTTGTCACAAATATTTAATCATTTTGTGATAATTTAAAATTCTTGTCACAGGTACTCGTATATAATGATAAGAATCTTGTGACTAAATAAAAATAATTATAAGTGATATGATCAATTTAATTGTCATAATATTTATTCATTTATGATAATTTAAAATTCTTGTCACCAACATGTGTTTGTATAGAGTGACAAGAATCTCTTAACTAAAAACAAAAAAGTTACAAGTGACATGATTAATTTAATTGTCACAAATATTTAATCATTTTTTGTGATAATTTAAAATTATTGTCACAATATATGCACTTATTGTGACATGAATTTAATTGTCACAATATATGCACCTATTGTGGAATGAATTTAATTGTCACAATATATAGTGACAAAAATTTAAAATATTGACACAAAATCAATTATTAGTACCTACCCATAATAAGTATCACAAATGTTTTAATTTTTTATGATAGTAGAATTTTTTTATCACAAAAATTTATATACTGCGACAAGAATTTTAGTGACAACCATAATTTTGTCACTCAAAAAAGTTTTTTTTGTAATGGATATACATGGATTTTGTTTCTTGCTCAAAAGGATCATGTATTTTATGAATTTGGAACTCTTGTTAGACGATTACAAAATGAAAAAGGTTATAAGATTTCAAAAATAAGAAGTGATCATGGAGAAGAATTTGATAATCTTGTCTTCATTCATTTCTGTGAGCAAAGCGGCATAGTCCATACTTATTCGACTCCAAGAACACCTCAACAAAATGGGGTCGTTGAAATGAAGAATCGAACCTTGCAAGAAATGGTTAGAATTATGCTTAATGAGCACAAGTTACCTGCACATTTCTGGACAGAGGGTGTGAACACAGCATGCTACATTTTAAATAGAATATCTATGCGTCATTTGATTAAAAAGACACCCTATGAAATATGGTATGATAAGAAACCAAATATTGCTTACTTTCGGGTTTTTGGATCTAAATGCTATATTATGAATACTAAAGATAACCTGAATAAATTTGAAGCCAAATCTGATGATGGTTATCTCACAACTAGTAAAGTTTATCGAGTCTATAATAAGAATACTATGGTTGTTGAAAAACCATGCATGTTGTTTTTGATGAAGTTGATCCTTGTAATTTAAGTAATGATGAAGATGCAGACGTTATGAAATGACCGCATCCCAGAAACAAATATAAAATGACCAAAACACCCTTATATCCAAGGATGCCAAAAGTGTAAAACAACATCTCAAATCCCAAATAAAAATATCTAACATAAGAAAACATCGGGATGTAAAGTATCCAAAGTAGGACCAGGCTCAACCGGCCTAAATATCCACCGGCAAATCAACCGGAACAATAATGACCAAATCCAAAGTAAGCCAAAACAACATCCCGGAAGTAATTATGCAGAGAAAAATAATAATAAGTCAATGACAAGTGCAACACATGCAGAGTCAAACTATTCTGCCAGGAAGGAAACACGGCTACCTGTTGAGAAGGAAAGTCTGAAACTCGATGTGGAGGTAAACCGTCAGCAAGACTACTAAGGATCTCTAAAACCACGATGGCGATTTATATGAGTCGCCTACTCAATGTACAATATAAGACAAATATACAGGTAGACGAAGACAGGCTCGTAGGATGAGTAAGTCCACGAGCCCAAGCATACACACACGATCAACATGTGTCAAATACCACACATAAAAGTATTAGGTGAATTATCTGGTTATTACATTCTTATCATTATTAAGGGTCCTCTACTGTGTGCGTCTGGCGCGGTACTGACTGGCCAGCTCCCCAGGGCGTATGCCCAAATATAATCATATATACAGTATAAATATCAACACACCGGAATGGGTAAGTTCCTACAAAGAAAATCACTAACAAACAAGTGGCCGACAACTCTAGGAGGTGTGCTCTCCTTAAAGGAATTATAATACAAATCTTGGGGCACACCCGTCAGTCCGCAAGTCGCCAGCTCTGTGAGGGGTGCTCTCACCAAAGGAAATGGATGATAACAAATAACCAAGGGGTACACCCAACAAATCCCCAAGGCGCCAGCTCTGTGAGGGATACTCTCACTAATATACTAATCGAGGGCCGTACCCATCAATCCCCTCGTCGCTGTCTCTGTGAATACAACTCACTATAATAACGACCCGAGGGGTACCCTCTCTCCTTCTCGGTGCTACCGGTCAACAGCCCCACAGTAGAACTTATTTTATTCCGAATCATATATTATCAGTTATGCCTTAAGTAAGATGTGTTTCTCATAACGTATATACAGGTGGTGTGCCACCAAAGATAGTCTCTAAACCGAGCTTAAGGCTCACATAAATACATGATATTGGCAAAACAGCACTCATATCATAAACATGGCATATCAGCTCATAAGGTATCATCATATCATCATAGCACCTAAGCACAGGCATAACACAGTCAACAGCATGCAATACACTTAGCAAGTAGCACTATCTAACCATACCTGTAAGTATTCGCATATAAGCATATAAGTCTTATATAGTCACCTCAGTTATGATGGAGCTCTGCCTGTCCACCACTAGTCCCTGTTGCTCCTGAATTATGTCTCGTGCCTATACACATAGACACCATATCTCACAAAAATGTTCAACAACAAATAAACCATGCATGCTTGTGTGATGCAATCGTTAATTAAATCCGGCCCGACTAATCTACCTCCACTCACGAATCTATGTCTCCATGTCACAGGCCTATGGTCCACAGACTTAAAGCCCAACTAAGTCCAATATCCTTATCCAGCTCAAAGTCCACATGGTCATTGGCCTAAAGTCCACATTCCTAAAATCCACCATTAAAACAATATATGTCCTTGGGCTTAAAGCCCATCCTTTAATGCGACCCATTAATAACATATAAAGTCATGGTGCTACACAAGTGGGCCTGGGCCCGATATTCCTAGCACACTCTCCAAGGTTATACCCGAGCCCGCTGTTACTCGACCTAAGGTTCTACTCGCGTCGGAAACATACCGGCCACGCCTCTCGTTTCTCCTCACACGGTTTTCCACTAATCCCGATACACCGACACACCGACACACCAAAAAATATATGTTTAATATAATACATGCCATGCATGATAATACAATGCACAACAACATCGGGAATAGTACTGCGAATTGCCGAGGAAGATTATGTCTCGCCGGAACAAAATCGTGCTCGCCGGATTTCGGTCAAACTTCGCTGGATTCCTACAACAAACCCGAAACAACCAAGGTACACACCCCAAACAACCTGTCGTTCCCAAAGCATCAACCAAATACCCAGCAACAATCAATCCCAACTCATTGAACACCAAAAACCAATTGAGAACAAAGAGAGGATGACAGAAAAATCTTACCGGAAGCAACTGCCAAAGCTGGTCGTCAGATCCGTGCACAAATAGTCCTAACACCCGAGCGTATGGAGCCTCTACCTGGAATTGACCTACAACCAGTTCCAATTCGCCACTCCACGTCACTGTACGGGACCAAGACGCGACAACCAGTCGCCGGACCTGCCATCAGCGACCACAACCACCCACAGCCACACACGCAGCCCGACAACACCCACGAAGCCCGAATCCAAAGAAAACAATAGCCAACCAAGTTAACACAAACTCGGCCAAGCAAAAAGAAGAGAAGAAGAGAGGGTAGGAAGGCGAAGGGAAGCGGCGACTTACCGAACTAACAGTGAGACAAATCGACCCAGAACCGAGCCCCGTCGCACACATACAATCCGAGAGAAGACCAACGAACGACCTGTCGTTCCGCGAGGGAAGAAAGAAAAGAAAGAAAGTGGGAGCGGCGGAAAAGAGAAAAAGAAAAGAGAGAGAAGAAAAGAAAAGAAAAGAAAAGAAAGGGGATGGGCTAGGGTTTGGCCTCCCTAGCGAACGACCTGTCGTTCCGCTTAGGCGCGGTCAACCCGCCCTGCCTAGTCAACACGTTTTTTTTTCCTTCTTAGTCAAAACAGCGTAGTTTTGACAAATCTACTTCAAAACTTAAGTTCCAATTCCAAAATTCGATTTAACTCCAACGAAGGCTCAATAAAGAAGGAACCCGAAATAAGACTTAATAATTCGAGGTAATTAGATACCATTAGGTCCAAAACTGCGAAAAAATTCTCGATGGTAAAATTGGAATTAAAAATTCTAAAAATTCCATAAATAAAATTATGAAAAATCGGGGCGTTACATGTTACTCCTGAAGCTCAACCACAGGTTGTAAACATTGATCTCTCATCTGATGAAAAGGATAAGGAACTGCATGTCCTGGTTCCACATGATGCATCACAACAACGACATGACAATCCGCTAGATCTGGTTGGAGAAATACCAAATTTTACTGGACATGCATCAACTTCACAGCAAATTCCTGGAAATGTCAAAGCAGCTAGAGGACTATCAACTGATGATATTCTTGGTGACATCTCCAGATGAGTGACTACGAGATCCTCTATGCAAAATGTGAACAGACATCTTATATTCTTGTCACAAGTTGAACCCAAGAACGTACATGATTCCATTCAAGATGAGAGTTGGGTCAGTGCAATGCAAGAAGAACTGAATCAGTTCAAAAGAAGTGATGTTTGGGAATTGGTTCCAAGACCTCCTGAATATTCAATCATTAGCACAAAATGGATTTTCAGAAACAAGCTTGATGAATCCGGAATTATGGTATGAAATAAAGCAAGGTTAGTTGCTCAAGGTTATAACCAAGAAGAAGGTATAGATTATGATGAGACTTTTACTCCTGTTGCTAGACTAGAATCTATTCACATGCTACTTGCCTTTGCATCATATAGATCATTTAAACTATATCAAATGGATGTTAAGAGTGTAATCTTAAATGGTTTTATTATGGAAGAAGTTTATGTTGAACAACCACCCGGTTTTGAGTGTCATGAACATTTTGATCATGTGTATAAACTTAAAAAGGCATTGTATGGACTGAAACAAGCTCCTAGAGCATGATATGATAGATTGAGCACTTATCCTGTGACCAAAGGCTTTAGGAGAGGAAAAGTTGATTCAACATTGTTTGTTAAGACATGCAAAAATAATATGATCATTGTACAAATATATCTTGATGGTATCTTGTTTGGTGCTACTAATGATTCTCTTTGTAAGGACTTTGAGAAGCTTATGCACAGTGAATTTGAGATGAGTATGATGGGTGAAGATATTTGAAGATAATGCGATAATGCGATGGAGAAGCTTGAACAGATTATCTATGCTATGCCTTTAGTCGCTTCTAATGAAGAGTGAAACCTCTTCAAGATCTCATGCTCCTAGGTTCATGCATTGCATCTAAGTTAGATTATGGTTTCATATATGGTTCTACTATTTGGTTTTTATTATGGTTTCCATCTTTTGGATATCTATGCTTATATTCTGAATATTTGTGCTACTCTGTTTGGATATTTACTTCTACATAGATGGTGGGTATGGGGTCATTCGAGTCGGAGGGGTTTGGGTAAAATCGGGTCGGTAGGTGGGTCAGGTATTAGGATGATGGGATCCACCTTTGCCAAATGGATGTGAAAACGACGTCGTATCATGATGAAACGACGTCGTTTTGAGTTACGGGCAGCAACCCAATTTTGGGCAGCTTTCACGTCAGCAAATACCCAGCCCGAGATCCATGACTGACCTGCCCGCTAAAACTCCAGGCACATAAATTTCTCGAGAAAAGTTTTAGGTACACAATTGATCCAACGTAAGAAAGTTGGGTACCAACCGTACAAAAAATCCATCTTATGAAGGAAATGTGGTATGGTTCCTGTTGAAACCATGAACCACACTTATGTTATTTTGGTTATAGCCCCTTTTTGTTGTTGACAAAAGGGGGAGAAATATTGTTGATTTTCGGAGTATGCAGGATATTGATGTGGTTTTGCTAAAACCACATTTGTGATATATTATTAATCTTATGAAGGAATTGTGGAAGCATGATATGGTTTTCATTGATCTTATAATATGGGGAGAAATGTTATTGATAATGATCATGCAGGAAGTGTGAAAATGATGTGGTTTTAACCACACTTATGACTGCGATATGGTTTTTATTAAAAACCATACTTAAAAATGAGATTGTTGTGCTACTTCGTTATATACTCGATTAATCTCTTATGTAGGAATTGAAAATCACAGGGGGAGTTTTGGCTTGAATGCCAAAATGAAATTCACAAGGAAAATTAGTTGGCTATTATAAGCCAAATGTGATTATATGTTTGAATTTGAAATATCCTTGTTGAATTACAAAATTATTTTATATAAGGGGAGCTTATAAATTGTTTATGAACTTTGTCTAACCCTAGTTTTGCAGAAATCAACACGAGTTTGTCATCATAAAAAATGGGGAGATTGTTGGCCTAAACATGGACTAATCATCTCTTAAACTTAATTAGTGAAACTAACCATGTTTAGTGATGGTTTGGAATTAATTTTGATGATTAACAAATTGCTTGAAAAGAATGCTTTGTATATGTCCTGTGTTGGTGGTCCAAACTTTCCAGAAATAGCAATACTTTGTGACCAAGGAGTTGACATAAAGAAGTGGCCCCAACTTGGAGTAATTGTGAACTCAAGTCAACTTGGAGATTCAAGGAGCCGTTGGAGGACTTCCCTCCCAAAGACTCAGAAGTATATAAGAGGACTCGCAACACTTCTGAAAGTGGTTCCAACCACTTTGAAAGATTCTATGATTTGAAGATATGATTTTTGTTGGAACCAAACCTCTGAAAGATATATTTCAAATTGAGCTTACCTTGTGAGAATCTATTGAGCTTACCCTGTGTGAATCTTCTATGCTAAACCCTTTGTAAATACCTCTTGAGTGAGTCACTCTTGAGGTTATCTTGTTGAGGTGATTATGAGCAAGACTTAGATTAGTTTTGCTTGGTACTCAAAGCTAGGATTAGTTTTGAGGATAGGTTAGAGGTGAGCCTCTGAAAAGCTTAAGTGTAGGTTAAAGCTGATCCTGTGAAAAGCTTAGGTTAGAGCTGATCCTGTAAAAGCTTGTAAAGGTTAAGGTTGAACTCGTAAAAGCCTAAACATAGTGAGTGTTTGAAATCCTAAAGGAAGGAACCTTTAGGTAGTGGAGTACCTGGTGAGGGGGAACCACTCTAAATCTCTTGTGTTAGCTCTTCTTCCCTATCTTATTCTCAAGCTCGTTTCAAATCACACACTCATCTCCCAAGATCTGGTTTCACAAAAACCACATCTTCCTAAACTCGAAAAAGTTTCTAAGCCTAATTCACCCCCCCGCTTAGGCACTTTTGGGCCTACATGATCCATGTTTAACTTTGAAAAATTAATTATTATTTATATTATTATTAAATAGATTTTCATAAAATTTATTTTTCTCATCTATATTATATTTTTCTATTTTATGTTTTATAATAATATTTTATTTATTTTACTGATTTATTTTTTAAAAAATTACTCTCTTATATTTTTTGGTTATTATTAATTAATTCTTTTAACTTTTTCTACTATTATTTAATATGTTTTTTAGTTATTATTTATATTATTATTAAATAGTTTATTTTATTCATTTTTCTAATTTATATTATAATTTTAAATTTTAATAATTTTTTATGTATTTTCTTGATTTATATGAAAAATAGAAAAAATGGATTAAAAATATATAATTTGGAATCAAATTATGTGTAAGCTTTTTTTATGTTATTACATAACAAATGCCTAGAAATAATAGTTAAATCGTTTAATTTTTTTAAAAAATAAATTAATAAACAAGCCCCTGGAAAGTGAGCTAGTTCTATATCATTAGCATGGCACATGCACAAAAACTAAAAACTAGTAATATCATAAACAATTTGTTAAATAGGATTTGAATTGCTGTGAGGCTGATTACACCCATCCAGGAGAACAACTCGTAAAGATAAGAACGGATTCATCTTATTAAAGCAAATCAGAATTTAGAGATTCTTAATAAATAATTATTTTCTAATTCTGGATAATTTCTGTGATTAGCCCGTATTAATATCACCGCTCTCTCTTTATTAAAACATTGTAGATCTAGTTCATGGTATTACATACCTTTTTTTTTTGTGACCGTTGGATTTTTATACAAAGAGTGCAGGGGAACACGGTACACGCTGAGGTGTCAAAGCAGGGGAACCTATCCCACCCCAATTAAAGAAAACATAGTCCGGAATCAACTTGGTCGGCAACTCGCAATTCTTACTTTGGTCCAGCTGTACAAACACGCTACGCAAACCTAATGACAACATTACCCTCCATAAAGAACAAAAATCACCCTATAAATACCGTTATGCTGGTGGAATAACAAAACTAAAGCAAGGGTACTTGTGGTAATAAAGAAAATCAAACCCCTATATATAAACCCCCAACCCCCCCCGGTGGATGGTCATTTGGTGTCTATAGAGAGAGGGGCGCCGCTAGGGATAATTAAAAAGAAAACCCTAGCCTCCCTTGTAGTTTTCCTCTGCCGCGTTTAGGGTTTCGATTTGGTCGGCGAAACGGTTCTTGGGTGGTTAGGGTTTGTGATCGATCTTGAGAGCGGATCTATTACTAAGCGGGTGTTGGTTTCTTCTGGGTCTTTTTGCGTTGAAAAAAAAAAAAAAGAACTTTTGCTTTAAGCAATGTCACGGTGCTTTCCTTATCCGCCCCCAGGATACTTGAGGGAGGGAGCTAGTGGTGACGCCGTGAAAGAATCGATTAAGGTTTGTTTCGTTCTGGGAAGATCTGGTTGTATTTGCACCCTGTTAAATAGTGCTGTGATTTGTTCTCTTTGATGACGGCTAACTGGTTTTGGGGGAGAACAAAGGGGATTTAACCCTAGCACCTTAACCGAATAGGGGGTGGGTTGAGGATTTGTCTGCTTGACTCACTGACCGACTTGATCTTTGTCTAGTGCAGTGCTTGCTTGTTTGTTGGCCCTAGGGGTTACCCATGTTTTTTAGTTGATTAATTCACCCAGTTTGCTTTTATGAAGTTAGTTCTGGATCTTGAAAGAAAAGAGGGGTTTATTTGTGCTGTTTTGTTAATCAGCAAAGTTTCGTCTTTGAACTAAACTGATTGGCCATGGGTATATCCTCATGTGCTTATTTATGGGTTCTAAGATCTTTAGCAATCTTAAGTATGGTTTTGTTCTTGTTTAAATTTTAAACAATGAAAATTTGAAGTGGAATGAAAATTTTCAATGAATTTTATGAGATTTTGATCAGTACAGAAAGGTTTTTCAATGATTTTTTTAGTACAAGAAGAATTTTTCAATGAAATATCTTCATCTAACCTATTAAAACACAAGCTAACAGCGGTATTCTGACATAGCTATCACCATTGTACTTCAACAGCAGAAAGTGGTAGGTTTATAAGTTGCATCTTGTATTGTGGCATGCGATCCCTTGGGTCATGTTTTTATTATGTTTTTTTTTGTTTGAATTTTTTTTTAAAAATACTCCATGCATTGCTTCATAGAGGTTGGTTTACGATTGGAAGTGTTGTATTTGCCCTGGTTTCCTGAATTGCTGCCCAGCACGTAACTCTTTGGTTTGGGCTATCTGTGCTAAAGTTGTTATATTTTCGTACATAAAAGCTCCAAAGGGAGGAGAAGAATACGGTGACAGAACACAAAAAAGAGAAAAAGAGAGGGAGGGATCATCGGAGAAGGGATGATAAGAAAGAAAACAAGGATGACTTCCACTCCAAATGGGATAAATTGGAACACAAGGAGAAAAACATCTCCTCCCTCTCAAAGCCGCCTTCGGAGGAAGAAGCTGAGGGGAGTGGTCTCACTGAGGAACATGGACAACCGGTGTCTCCTCGGAGTCTTTGTTACTTGTCCGATGGCACTCGGACCAACAGCAAGAAGAGGAAAGTAGACCACTCAGACTCGGCTTCTACCGTCACCAGAACACATGGTGAGTTTGGTTTTCCTCTGTTGGGTTTGATATGAATTAATTTTTCTTTGGGGGACTTCCTAATATCTAAACTTTTTCTTGATCAATTAGGCAACGTATTTCGTATTCGTTTGCCCTTGCGGAAGCCTGCCCCACCTGATGGTGGGGAGCACGTCTGTTCTACTTCCCGTAGAGATGGTTCCCTTCCTGAGCGTTGCTTGCCTAGTGAAGAACAATGCTGTCCCAGCCCCTCCAAGAGTGGCCCTTCTGGCACAGAACGCATGCCCACGTCAGTGGAAGCTTCTTCCCGAACATATTCAGAAAGGAAAGAGGCATCTGTGCTACCTCCCTTCGTGACCAAGAAGTCTGAGAAGAAAAGGCCAACAGTAGGATCAATGTATAAAGCTTTAGTTGAGGATTGGGTTCCAGCACCACTTCAGTTGGAGCTAAGCGATTCTGATGACCAAGATTGGCTCTTTGGTACAGCAAAAGCGAAGCAAGGAGTACAGGGGAGCAAAAGTTGTAAAGCTTCCCATGATGCGTTAAGCACTTCGAATTCTTGGCCGCGGGCCTGCTACTTGCCTGAGGCTGGCATTTATGCGTTGCCGTATACAATTCCATTTTGATGGCTGATGATTGAGCAATTAGAACTTCTTGGCTCCTCGGTTTTGACTGTTATACTTTTGGGGTTCTCATAGCGACTTTAGATTAGGAGTAGACATTGAAGCGGGAAAATGTACAGGGAAGAGTTTTGTAGTAATGCAATGAATTCATTATTGCAGTGATTTTGGCTAAATTTCTTTTTTTATTTTGTGTGTTATGGTATGGTGTTTGGAACCAAATTATACAACAAACAAAAACAAAAACTCCCTCGTTAGAAGGGAAGCGATGATTAATCCCTCAATCCTCCTGGCGTTCTAATAAGTAGTCCTTCAACATACTCCCAGCTTTCAAACTATTTGTAGATACTGTATCGCCACTGCTTGAGAATGTGGCATCACCATCGTACGAGTCAAGAAAATCAAAATCAGGAAAAGACTTCTGCTCCAACTCTGTGGCTATGTCATCATATCCTTGGTTGCTTGACTGTGTAATCTCGTCGATATATGAATTCTTCCACTCTATTACCTCTTTCTCCCCTTTTAACAGCATCAGTATCTGGTCCAAGAATAGAAGAAACCAAAGTACTTATGTGAAGCTCAACTAGTTTTCATAAACAGAAAAGAACCTCAACTCTAATGGCAGCAATTAAAGAAACTGAAACAATCCATTAGCATAGACTGCACTTGTTTACACACTCTGCAACAATTAGATTGACATGTCTTAAGTTTCCTGCAGTCTGTTAGGGGAGCTTGTCTGCAATATTTGGTTGCTTGCAGCATCATCTCAAATGCTTCTACCCATTGACTTTAACAGCGTAAGGTGCTAAGCATTTTATATTCCGGGAATGAAAGGTGCAACTCTGTATATATATTGCGCATCATCCTTCTTGAGTTTTTGCGTTTGTATCTATAAAAGAATTGATATAATCAAAACTTGAATTATTGAACCGAATTCCTCACCTGGTTTAGTCTCGGCCGTAAACTAGCAGACTGCTTGATGCATAGAGTAGCTACTAGAACCATGCTATGCATTTGAACAATGTCGAAGTCCCAATCTGGCTTTGGATCCAACAACTCCTTTAGATTCCCACTCTCTAGTAATGGCATTGCCTGCGTTAAAATAAATTGGTTATTCATCCAAGACATCTAGAGAATTTTTAAATGTAGAAGCTACAGAGTACAGACATCTTGGCACCCATAAAACAATTGAAAAGAGCAAGGGAACTCTTACCCATTTCACCAAGCTCTCTTGTCCCTTTTCAGTTTTGGAATCTATTGGCCTCTTCCCAGTTAGCAATTCAAGGAGCACAATTCCAAATGAGTACACATCAAGTTTGTCACTGACTCTTCCATGCATGAAATATTCTGGAGCTATATAGCCAAAAGTTCCCACAATTTCATCGGTTGTTATGTAATTTGAATCAGCAGGTCCCCATACGGCAAGTCCGAAATCCAATAACTGCAGAAGTGAAAAATGATTAACATGTGCAGAATGTGTGGTATAGGAATATCAGACAGTATACAGTGTCAAATTGATTATGCAATTGATGTAAATCCTGAAGGAAATTACACTGAGAGTATGATATTGCAGAAAAGAGATATCCATTCTCATCTGCCAACAAATTCTTTTCTTAATGTCAAAAGTCCTAGTCTGAAAGGGCCTCCTTTATTACGATGACCATCACAAGTTAACGATCTTCAAATTGTTATTGAATGTAAGGATTAGTTCAAGAGAGTACCTGAGGCTGCAATTCATCGGATAGGAGAATGTTAGAAGATTTTACATCTCTGTGAATTACTGGCCAACAACAATCATTGTGAAGGTAATTAAGAGCCTCTGCAATTGCAAGGGCCACGTCGAACCTGACTTTCCAAGGTAACGGAGCCTTTCCATGTTGACCTGTGACATGATTGATTCTTGAGAAGGTACTCTGGTAGTACATCTATTACAAGGAATTAACCTGATTGCCATAAAAATTTACCGTGTAGGCTTTCCTCCAGGCTCCCTTTGGACAAGAAATCATGCACCAAAACGAGATGATCGTCTTCTATGCATACACCAATTAGAGGTGTAATATTTTTGTGCTTGAGTGAGGACAGGATTTCAACTTCTAAGGAGAAATCGTTCCAGGCTTCCTTATACTGTTTGAGAATCTTTACTGCCACTGGCTTGTCACCGAGAAGATGCCCTTTATACACGTTACTACATCCTCCTTCTCCAAGAAAGTTTTCTGTCAGAAAAATCAAGTTATGCTGATGCGGGTTTATTTCAAGTAGAGTCTCTATCTGCCTCAATACAAGAGGAGTTCAAACCTGAGGAGAATTGATTGGTTGCGCTTTTGAGCTCTTCATAGCTAAACAACTTGCAGCCAGATGAGAACAATTTGAGAACAAGCTCCAGCTTAGTTTCCAGCTTTCTTGGTGCTGCTGAACAAGACTTATTAAGCCTATACTCAAAACCAGATGACTCATTGCTCACCAACTTTTCCCCTTCATTGGTGGAAATATTAATTTGGGAGCTTCCAGTAGCTTCTTTTGATCTGTTGGGTAGACTCATCACCCATTGAACCACCGATAACTCTTCTACCTCAACTTCTTTGCGCAGAAGAGGCCACCCAGGTCTTAATAGAATGGATTCTTCTGTAGTTATGGAAGATAAGCTTGAAGAAACTTCCTGCATATTGCCAAGCATCTCGTCTTCTCCATCACTGCTGCACTTTATTGATTCCTTCTCAGATATATGAGTCAACTGGGTGCAATCCTCAATGACTGGATTTTCCATAGTATCATGGATGGCTACAGGTCTTCTCAAACCTTTGCGAAAGGCAAGTGTTCTTCCGAGAAGAGGCCAACCGGGAATTGATCCCAGGGTCTCTCTTCGGTGAAGAACTTCCTCCTTGTGACTATCTACTTTTTTCAATTTAGGAGTATCATCTCCTGATTCATCTTGGGAGCTTCGTACTTCTGTTGATTTGGTTTCAGTTGAGGCAGTAACTTGTGAGATATCATGGTTTTCATCAAGACTTGAGGTCAGCTCGAAGGCCGGAAAATTGATTGGATTTAGACCTCCAATCTGATGAATGAAACCCCCTTTCAGTAAAGTCTTCCACTCCTGTACAGCGAGAAGAATCATGACCATTGCTGATGATTGATCATCAACATCTTTAAGCCATGAAAGCTGGGTCCTGAAGCATACCCTGTGGGGTATCAGCTATATTTTCATTTTTTCTCAATACTAATTTCACTTCACTTTCTTAAAAGTTTCCAGCTCAGTTTACCTGAGAATTTTTGGTTGGTTTGCTCCTACAAGTTCTGCCATGACCGCACTGCACTTCCGTATCCTCCTCACCAACCTTTGAGCATAACTCGTTTTTGAGATTGGCCACTTAATATTTCAATGAAAAACAGAGGTTAGCCCGTCAGTTTACTTTTGAATTCTCTGAAAGAGA
>JAKUCV010004036.1:76209-86354 GCA_028386065.3 Turnera subulata | reverse complement strand
CGTCCCTAGTTAGCCAACTATGTAATTCCCGGGTCTAAGCCTGACTTAAAGTTCTCACACCAAAACTCCGAGTATCGGGACCTAAGGTTCACCGGGCTTAAGCCCAACTAAGTCCAAGAGCAGTTCCCGAGTCTATGGCCCACTCATTATGTCCTTTACGAATTTCCGGCCTAAAGTCCAATCTAAACCCGAATTCAATTTCCGGGCCTAAAGCCCACTTCCTTAAGTCCTTATTAACCAGTTATAGGATTGGGCTTAAAGCCCGTTACTTAAGTCCAAGGTCAACTCGATCCCAAAGATTCCTGGCCTAAAGGTTCTACCCGTATCGGTAAGTTCCCGGTTATATTCCACACAAATTCCCGTACTCGATTTACTACTATGTACCTTATCAATATTACAAAACCCAATCCAAATTAAATAAGTACATGCCATGAATAACACAAGTTATACATCAAGTATAATGCCGGAGTCAAAACTCGAACCTTCGCCGGAAAATTCCCGAGCCTTGCTGGAAAAATTCCCGAGCCTCGCCGGAGAATTCCCGAGCCTTCGCCGGATTCCGGTGACCTCGCCGGAACTCCACCAACAACCACAAGAAATCTGCCATAAACCATAAACAGCACCCAAACCGTATTTACTCAACCAAACATCCGTGCAATCAAACAATACCTACTGATCTCTAAAACGATTCAAGGGAAAAAGAACAGATTGAGGAAGGAATCCTTACCCGGAAGATTCACTACCAAACCCGAACCACAACTCCTCTGCCGGAGGTTCACACACACACCCGAGCACCTCTCTTCCGGGACGCACACCCTCAGTCACGCACCACACAGAAACACCCCGGCAGCGAACAACACACCCAACACCCACAACACGCAAGCAACACCAACCCGATTGAATCCACCAAGTCGAACTACCAACCAGCACCGGCGACAAAACTAAAGGCGGCGGCGATGGGATGAGATGTGTCCCGAGTCGTGCTCGACTTAACTTCCTCTCCCCTCCTACTGGCAGACAGCGACACAGCCACGGCCGGCGGTGTGGAGTGGCGAGCGAAGAAGGTGTGATGGGATGGTGGTGTCGGAGGCGTGAGAGAGGAGACGAGAAGAGAAGGTTGTAGGCCCGGAAAAAGAAAAGAGGGAGAATGAAGTGAGGGGGAAGAGAAGAGGAAGAGAGAGCGAGAGGGAGGACGAAGGGAAGAGAAGAGAGAGAGAAAAGGAAGAAGAAGAAGGGGTAGGAGCGGCGCCGGCTTGGAGAAGAAGAGAAATAAGAGAAAGAGGAAAGAAAAAGAAAAGAAAAAGAAAAGAAGAAGGGGAGCGGCCGGTTAGGGTTTGGCCGCCCCTAGTGGACGACATGTCGTTCCACTAGGCGCGGTCAACCCCCTGGTCAACGCGGTTTTTGTTTTTTTTTTGTTTTTTTTAAACAGTTTCCAAAACGACGTAGTTTCGGAGAACTGCTTCAAAGTTTAATTCTCAACCCCGAAACCCGATTAAACTCCAACGAAAGCCGAACCCGTCATACCATCGACTTAATTCCAATATAACCAAGGTAAAATAACTTATTCCCTTGTCCAAAAATTCAGAAATTCCTCAAGAGCAAAATTGGAATAAAAATTTCGAAAATTCCGAAAATCAAATTATGAAAATTCGGGACGTTACACACATTTTACCGAAGTTATTATACCGTACGTATATCCGAATATAATTTCGGTACCATACTTTAATTAAAACTCTCTTAAAAATATTTTCATAAATTAATTATAATTCTTCCAAAATATAATCACCATAATTTTCCCAGAAAAATAATAACGTATTTATAATTTCCAGAAAATATTTATAGTATTTATCTTTTTCTAAATATATATACAATAATATTTTTCAACAAAAAATATAATTACCTTTAGTTTTCAAAGTATATATATATATATATATATATATATATATATATATATATATTCCTCAACCATAATTTTCCAGAGAAAATAATATATATATTAATTTTCCAGAAATTATTTTCATGGTATATATATATTTTTCCAAATAATAATAGTTTTCCAAAACATAACTTAATTATTTATCAAAGTATATATATTTATATTTTTCTCAAAATACCAAAATTAAATTGACCATAATTTTCTCAATGTAAATATATATTTTTTTTCAAAATTAGATACCAGAATATAAATAAATACATATATATATATATATATATATATCTTTTTTAAAAATAAAACCGGACTGGCCATGAACAGTGCCGGCCCAGACCCTGCACAGTGCCAAGCCCAGGCCCGTGCAGAGCCCAGCAGCACAGCCAACCCACGCCCGAGCCCAGATCACTGTGCGACCCGTCTACAATCAAACTGACCCTTGCAAAACCCGGATCTTACCTCCGGGTTGCGACAGCGGCGTCGATGGCGAGAGCGCGAGGAAGGGAGGCGAGCACACCAACAGCAGCGGAGGACGAAGGCGACTCCATAGGCGGTGGAAACTCGGGCGCGACGGCGCTGGAGGCTGAGCAGCGACACGGGAGAAGCAGATCCGCGGGGTCTGCTCGCGGGTCGACGGCGCGTCACGGCTCGTCAGGCGGCGGAAGAGCTCGGGGCCAACGGGGGTGAGGTCGCGATGGCACGGCGAGCATTCTGGTGGCGGCGGTGACTCGAGAAGCGGCGCGGAATGCTTCGTCGTGTACAGTGGGAGGGGGCTCGGGGGTGACGATGAACAGTAACTCCTCCTTCTTTTTTTTAATTCTTTCTATTTTCTTTTCTTTTCTTTTCTTTTTCTTTCATTTTCTTTTCTTTTCCCTATTTTCTGATTGGTTCTTTTCTTCTTTTTTTTTTAATTTCCTCTTCTCTGTTTTTTTTTTCTTTTTTTCTCTCTTTTTTTTTCTTTCTCTCTTTTTTTTTCCTCCTCTTTCTTTTCTCTCTTTTTCTCTTCTTCCTCTTCTCCTGCTTTCTTCTTCTTTTATAACTGTGAAAATGCTGTGCGTCATGTGATCATCCAATAATGCAGCTTGGCTGCATTACGGAGCGAGTCCGGTCCGGACCAAAAAATAACTGAAACCCCCTTAGTTATTTTTCGGTGTGATTTTTCCGAAAATCCTGGGACCCGAAAAATACCAACTTAGGCCCGAAAATCCACGGAAAAATCACGAGCGCGGGAAAACCCTCGGTTTCGAAAAACGACGCCCAATTTACCTTGAATTAATTACCCAAGATTAATTCAACATTAAATCACGGTAAAAAGACTTTTACAGTCCCGGTAAAAATCCAAAATTTTTACCCGGGCTGTTACAGTCTACTCACCTTAAAAAGAATTCCGTCCCCGAAATTCCGTCTTATCCGTGGATCCTACCACGATAAGCTTCTGGCACACTCTGCCAAGTGTCCAAACTCAACGCGGTATGTCGCTTATACCCTTAAGCGACATCTCAGCCTCTATAAGAACCAAACCTCATGACTGGCAAACTCACACACAGCCATGGACTCTCCAATTCGATCTCGAACTACCTCAGACTCCGAGAACAACAGCTACATCGGTGGCACTACCTTCCCGACAAGCTCCGATGAAGAACCTCCCAAGAAACGGTTCAAGACCAACATCATTGGCCTGAAGGAACACATGGTCGTCTCCCCAAGACAACGAAAGAAGCGTGCATCAAGAAAGCTGAAGATCGAAAGGGCAAGGCGACGACTAAAAGCAGCACTCCGCAGCAGACTCTGACGCAGCTGAACGTCTCACTGAAGAAGATCAGCTCGGCGGTGATGCAGATCGAACTGGCGTGCGCGGAGCTCTTCCCTCACATGAAAACCGTCCAAAAACTTGTAAAAGACTTAGAGAAGCATGTAACTCAATAGAGTACTTCTTCTCCGTTGTAAAACTATTATGAAATAAATAAAATAAGTTTTTTTTTCAAAACAAAACTCTTGTTAAATTGTAAAAACTCATGCTAACAGAAAGATAAAAACATTTCAAAGCAAAACAAAAATCAACAATAAGAATATAAAACAAACATAAAGAACTTAAAAACAAAATTCGTTTAACAAAATCAAAACATAAAGAAATTAAAACAAAAACATGTTTTCATGCTCGGCGCTCATATCGGACGTAAACATCCTCGAACCCAAGAAACGTGATACGCGCAACTAACGGTGACGTCGGTTTCCCCTGTGAAAAAGACGTCCGTTAACTCGCACGGTGACAATCAAGAGAGTGTCCTGTGTCTCTCGAAAGAAACGTTACCCACTTGTTCACAAATTCTGCATGAGCCAAAAACGTCTATCAAGCCTCGTATCTCTCCATGATGTCCGAACAGGTGTAAGCTTGTCGCACATGCGCTCTAGTCGAGGTATGGTCCCACCAGTCTAGCCTCAACGGTCACGGATGCATGTGATAAAAGATGCAGAAAAATATAGAAAAACCATGAAAAGAAAGGACAGAGTAGCCAGGGCGAAAGAAAATCGTGATATGGGAAAGGGCTGAAAAACACTGGCATAGTAGCCCGAAAAAACGTATAAAGTAACAAAGCATTAAATGAAGCAACGGCAAAATATTCAAAAAGCAAAATCTTGAAAATCGAAAACAATAATCACGCTCCTCATAAGAGTATAAAAGACGGAGCGGTGAGGTGTAAATCATCAAAAGCATCTAAAAGCAAACAACGCTTAGGCAAACAAAACCACAACGCTTAGAAAAACAAAATACCCACGCGTCCAAAACACGATGCCTGCTCCTTCATCCATCTTCTTCGTCAATGGTGCCAATCTAGGCAGAAGAAACCGACTGGCCTACAACATGATCAACGAGTGCCCAGAAGAACTTCCGAACGAGCTCGGCAGAAGGCCACGTCTAGTCTTTGTCGACGAACTCTACTCATCGCGGTTCTTCGTCACTCCCATGGAAGAGACGTTCTTCCTGGAGGACCAAGGTACTCTGAGGACCTCCTACTACGGCTCGGCCAACTCCATCATGTTCTTCATCTCGGAAAGACTACAGAAGTTCAACCTAGAGTCCACTTGCCACTTCCTGGAGCAAGGTACCTACTACCAACTCTCGATGACGGCCTAGAGCATGCCCAAAGTCACTCGGTTGCCCGTAACTTGGCCCAAGGCCCGACTGTTGGTGTGGAACTGTAGAGGAGTCGCTAGGTGTTCCCAGGAGTTCTCGCGTACTCTGAGGGACCTGAAGAACCAGTACAAACCAAACATGGTTCTTCTCACGGAGACCCAATGGCAGCCTGAAGACGATCACGGTCTCATCCCACTCCGGTTCCCCCAAGCAAACCGGTTCGAGCATCCAGGCCAGAACGACAGGGGCGGCATGTGGTTCTCGTGGAGCGACAGCATCCAAGTCAACATCAACAACGACCCCAACAGCTTCAGGGTCAAAGTCGTTCCAAGGCGATGAATGTATTTTTATTTTATAAAATATCAATGTAATTTTTAATGTTTATGATATTAATATTAGTAATATTAATAATATTTATATTTCCGCTTATTTATGGCATCATCACCTCTTATATGAATGTTCTGCGACAGTTGGCGTCCCTTGACTGGATCCATAATGCACTAACTAAAATAATATAAAATAATAAACGAATGGAGCGAACTATGCAAACAAGGACAACAAACATACAAGGACTGCCCAACAAGACCTAACGCCCGCTCCGCTACCAAAATGAAACACCCCGACCCGTATTTACCGTACACAGTAAACACGTGCCGGAAGTGTGACGACCCAACCAAAACAAGCCCAGCATACAGTGTATACAACAGAAACTTGGGCTCAACAGCCCAAAATAAAAACATCAATAATAACTCAGACGGCCCAATGGCCCAATAATAGTAAAAAGAATGCACAACGGAAGACTTAATAACTCACAAAAATACTGTATGCGACATAGATGCAAACTATGGATCCAAGTCCTGTCCAAGGGATAACGCCGCAGCCTGTCTGGTATGCATCAAACCTGTACCACAAATAATCCATCCTACGGGATGAAAGCCCGCAGGTGAGGGGTGAGTCCGAAGTGCTCACCGACGAAGGATAGACAATCAATATGCAACACTAAAATTACTCAAGGTCAAAAAAAAAAGGAAAAAAACAAATCAAAAGACTCAAATAAAATCCAATTTCTAATTTTATCTTTTCGGGCCCTGTCACGGATAAGCTAGGGGTCAGACCTGGTTATCAACATATTCCGGGTGCCAGACCAAATCGAGAGAACCCAGGGATCGACATCCCAAAAATACGAACCCAGGAATAGACATCCCAAAAATAATCACGGGATAGACATCCCAAGCATAGACATGCTTATCACAAGTAACCCAGGTCATGGCTACCACAAAACAGTCTTAAACCATCGAGTCGTACCACTACTTACCACGTGACAATTATATTATGATCATCAAAATCAAATCACAGGGATCGACATCCCTAACTAAAATCCCGAGATAGACATCCCTGTCCAAAATCAAGGATCGACATCCTTATCACAATTTATTATTTATTCTATTATTCTTATGGCCAAAGACACGATAATAAATATCCAAAAACCAATCAAGATACTGGGATAAACATCCCGACAACAATCAAGACCATGGGATAAACATCCCGAATCAAACCTCAGCAAATGCAACATCCAACAATGCAATAACCAACAAACACAATAACCGAGTAATACAGGCACATATTGAAGGAAATTTATCCTCACCTTGGCTGATTACTCAACTCCGGAGACAATGACCGGTACCAAGGCCGGCTCCTCGGGAAACTTCCTGATACCAAAACCTATACAACAAAACAATATATTCACATAAATGCACATATTCGGTACACTATGATGCCAATACTGCGAAATAACCCATCCCGGTTCATATCCTTTATTATCACATTTTACCGAAAATATTATACCGTATGTATATCCGAATATAATTCGGTACCATACTTTAATTAAAACTCTCTTAAAAATATTTTCATAAATTAATTATAAGTCTTCCAAAATATAATCACCATAATTTTCCCAGAAAAATAATAACGTATTTATAATTTCCAGAAAATATTTATAGTATTTATCTTTTTCTAAAGATATATACAATAATATTTTTCAACACAAAATATAATTACCTTTAATTTTCAAAGTACATAAATATATATATATTCCTCAACCATAATTTTCCAGAGAAAATAATATATATATTAAATTTCCAGAAATTATTTTCATGGTATATATATATTTTTCCAAATAATAATAGTTTTCCAAAACATAACTTAATTATTTATCAAAGTATATATATTTATATTTTTCTCAAAATACTAGAATTAAATTGACCATAATTTTCTCAAAGTAAATATATATATTTTTTTCAAAATTAAATACCAGAATATAAATAAATACATATATATATATATATATATTTTTAAGAATAAAACCGGACTGGGCCATGAACAGTGCCGGCCCAGACCCTGCACAGTGCCAAGCCCAGGCCCGTGCAGAGCCCAGCAGCACAGCCAGCCCACGCCCGAGCCCAGATCACTGTGAGACCCGTCTACAATCAAACGGACCCTTGCAAAACCTGGGTCTTACCTCCTGGTTGCGGCAGCAGCGTCGACGGCGAGAGCGCGAGGAAGGGAGGCGAGCACACCAACAGCAGCGGCGGATGAAGGCGACTCCATAGGCGGTGGAAACTCGGGCGCGACGGCGCTGGAGGCTGAGCAGCGACGCGGGAGAAGCAGATCCGCCGGGTCTGCTCGCAGGTCGACGGCGCGTCACGGCTCGTCAGGCGGCGGAAGAGCACGGGGCCGACGGGGGTGAGGTCGCGACGGCACGGCGAGAATTTTGGTGGCGGCGGTGACTCAAGAAGCGGCACGGAACGCTTCGTCGTGTACAGTGGCAGGGGGCTCGGGGGTGACGATGAACAATAACTCCTCCTTCTTTTTTTTTATTTCTTTCTATTTTTTTCTTTTCTTTTCTTTTTCTTTCATTTTCTTTTATTTTCCCTATTTTCTGATTGGTTCTTTTCTTTTTTTTCTTTTTTTTTTTAATTTCCTCTTCTCTGTTTTTTTTCTTTTTCTTTTCTTTTTTTTTCCTCTCTTTTTTTTTCTTTCTCTCTTTTTTTTTCCCTCCTCTTTCTTTTCTCTCTTTTTCTCTTCTTCCCCTTCTCCTGCTTTCTTCTTCTTTTATAACTGTGAAAATGTTGTGCGTCATGTGATCATCCAATAATGCAGCTTGGCTGCATTACGGTGCGAGTCCGGTCCGGACCAGAAAATAGTTGATACCCCCTTAGTTATTTTCCGGTGTGATTTTTCTGAAAATCCCGGGACCCGAAAAATACCAACTTAGGCCCGAAAAATCCATGGAAAAATTACGAGCGTGGGAAAACCCTCGGTTTCGAAAAACGACGCCCGATTTACCTTGAATTAATTACCCAAGATTAATTCAACAATAAATCTCAGTAAAAAGACTTTTACAGTCCCGGTAAAAATCTAAAATTTTTACCTGGGTTGTTACATGTTCTGTGCAGACTGATTTGGATTGCGAACAATGTCAGCAAAAGACCTGTCATCAACCGTTTGAAGCTCGGTGCTTCCAACTCCATGAGCCAGCCTAACATCTCTAGTACGGTTCCCATTCTCCTTCTTCGCTTCATGACGGGCTTTGGCAATGCTGACTGCAAGTTTCATACCATCAACTTGCATCGAGTTGATGCACTTCAGAACATAAGGGATATGAAGGAAAAAATTATAGGAAGGGTGTATTTGAGAAAAGGTTTATATGAGTGTTTGTTGTACAAAGAAAAGAAAATAATAAGGACTTGTTTAAAAGAAAGACTTGCTAAGAAGAAACAAGAGAAATAGGCAAGAGAGGGGAGCACGATTTTGGTTTAGGAAAGCACACATCCATTTTGCATTTCATTACATATTTATACTACAACATCACCTTCAATTATCATGATTTTTTTACAAGAACATTATGGAAAGTTCTAGCAAGTAATCATTCATCAACACTCCTCCTTGATTTCTTGCTGTAAATTCCCAAAGCATCTCTAAGCTTCTCAAATCTTTCTTTGGGCAATGCTTTCGTCAAAATATCTGCTAGATTATTTTCAGACTTGCAATGAACAAGACTGACTTCATTGGCTTGCTACACTTCTCGGATGAAGTGAAATTTGATCTTCATGTGCTTTGTCCTGCCATGAAACACTGGATTTTTAGATATTGCTATTGCGGATTGATTGTCTACCATAATCTCAGTAGCTTCTTCTTGATCTTCCTTGAGATCTTGCAACATTTTTCTCAACCAAATTGCTTGGTTGACAGCACCAGCAGCTGCTACATATTCTGCTTCTGCAGTGGACTGAGCAACGATATCTTGTTTCCTAGAATTCCAAGAGAAAACAGCAATTTTAAGGGTGAATAAATACCCTGATGTGCTTTTCATATCGTCTTGAGAACCAGCCCAGTCGCTATCAGAAAATCCATGAAGCTTGATCTCTTGTTTTTGCTGAAACCAAACACCAAAATCAACAGTGCCTTTGATATATCTTAGCACCCGTTTTACTGCCTTGAAGTGTAACTCACTAGGAGCATGCATGAATCTAGAAAGTAAACTAGCAGCAAACATAATATCTGGCCGGGTTGCTGTGAGGTATAGGAGGCAGCCTATCAAACTCCTGTACTGAGAAGCATCAGCTTTTTCAAAATTATCGTCCTTGCTTAACTTCTCATTCAAAGTCAAAGGTGTACTGACTGGCTTGCAATCAAGCATCTTGAATTTCTTTAGAATCTCCAAAGCATACTTCCTTTGGCTTATGAAGACTCCTCCTTCAGTTTGACATATTTCCATGCCAAGAAAATATGCCATCTCGCCCAAATCAGTCATCTCAAATACTTTGCTCATCTCCATTTTGAATTGCTTCACAAGTTTTGGATTATTTCCCTTGACTAGCAAGTCATCCACATATAAGGACACAACCAACAAATCTGACTTTGTTGATTTCACATATAGAGTGGCTTCATTTTTGCTCCTTTGAAAGCCAAGTTGGATTAGATACTCATCTATCCTTGTATACCAGGCTCTAGGAGCTTGTTTCAGGCCATATAGAGCCTTTTTCAAGAGATAAACTTTCTCTTCACTGCCTTTGACAA
>JAKUCV010004036.1:0-73511 GCA_028386065.3 Turnera subulata | reverse complement strand
GTGTATTTGAGAAAAGGTTTATATGAGTGTTTGTTGTACAAAGAAAAGAAAATAATAAGGACTTGTTTAAAAGAAAGACTTGCTAAGAAGAAACAAGAGAAATAGGCAAGAGAGGGGAGCACGATTTTGGTTTAGGAAAGCACACATCCATTTTGCATTTCATTACATATTTATACTACAACATCACCTTCAAAATATCTTAACTAATCCTAGATATTTCAATAGAATTTTCTAGATAATCATTAAATACTCATAATATCTTAACTTTTCATATTAATATCTAGATATTTTTATAGATTATTCTAAATATCTAGATATTTATTCAAAGTATCATGATATTTTAGTTTTACAAGATTATTCCAGATTCTGCACTAGATCATTTCTACAAAATATCATGATTTTTTTACAAGAACATTATGGAAAGTTCTAGCAAGTAATCATTCATCAACAGGATATCTACGTTGTTTTTGAATCTCACGGAAGCAAAGCGTTTGCCCACCCAATCTGTTCATCATTAAATGTATGTCCATAGGAACCCATCTGTCTGGAAAGTTTGTCAAGTAGATGCTAACAACGTCGGTTCTCAATCGCTTGTTCAATCGACTTACGGCTCCACTTGGAGAAGTGGTTTATTTTGGCGCGGGGTGGGTTGAGTGTTTGGAAGGGGTTTTGGTGAGATCGCTGAAAGTTATACAGGTAAGGATGGGAGTTGGGGTTAGTTTGGAAGGTGAAATTGGCTGCTGTGGGTGGGAGGGTGGTCGAAAAAGGTGGGGGATGACGGGCAGTTGGTTGTCCGCCTGGAAAACCAGGGGACATGGGTTGAGAGAAAAAAGGTAGCAGGGGTCATCCTTTCCAGTGTCTATCTATGGGGCTGTGTGAAAGTGACTGCTCGTGTGTGGACACCCCATTGATGATTGGACGTAAATTAAACGGGTCCTCGAAAACCATTTGATCACTAGTGGAAGTCTGACTTGGGTTGGTTTCTTTAAAACCCCTAAGGCACAACATTCCAACCAAGATGGCAAGCAGCCCTTCGGCATGAAAGCAGAAGGGACTGCTCCTTTGAATGGCTTGTTTCGTGCAGACTGATTTGGATTGCGAACAATGTCAGCAAAAGACCTGTCATCAACCGTTTGAAGTTCGATGCTTCAAACTCCATGAGCCAGCCTAACATCTCTGGTACGGTTCCCATTCTCCTTCTTCGCTTCATCGTCCTAGTGACGGTGCAGCACTGGCAACATTTGTATTATGTAGTAAATAAGTGAAAATTAGCATTTGTAAAGTTGACAAGCACAAACTTTTTCCAAGAAAAACAGAAGCATAATCTAAGCCAAATTTTAATTTCATACGAAACTTATGTTATTTTCATTACAAACAAAACCAACACTAATACATAATGAACAATGTTTATAATGTCTATTTATTATTATTGTATCAACAACAAATTATTTTTAGAAAATTGTGATATTTCAAATATCCTTTTGTATTACTATGCCGGAGATTGAGTAACACGTCCCACCATCTCCAAAGAAATACACGGTTGTTCAACTGGAACCTGTGTTGCATGAGAGTGAAACTTTGTATTATTATTCCCTTCATGAGCATACCTATTAGTTTCTAGAAGAAAAAAAAAATAACATCAAAGAAATGCTTACAAAATGTCCAGCACCAAGAATCCAATAGAAATATAGGTTTCTATACGAACTCGTGAACCCTTTCGTTGTTGTTTCATCATTATTGCAATATAAAGGTGTGCGATCCAGATCTAAAAAGTTTTGCAAACCGTCCCACCTGAAATATTGAATAAATCAAACAATGTAACAAGAAAAAAAAAAATTCAAGGAGTCTTAAGGTGTCCAAATACAAATAGAAATGATACTTAAGCTTGTTGACCCATGCTTCTGCTCCTTTGGTCGAACATATTAGATCAACCTAGAATGAATACACAATTATCAATAAAGTTTATCTGGTGATAGAAACTAAATCAATAATAATTCTCTAAACTACTTTCAAATTAACTCTTTAAAATTTAGTTGATATGACTATCATTTGTTGGTAAGGCGATATATATTTGCCTAAAATTTTAAAGAAATCAGAAATTTTTGTCTCACGATAAATTTTACTTTTTTATTTTTGAGCATGATATAAAATTTTAACAACTTTTGTTGATAAATAATTAAAAAAATTCAGCATATCAGTTTATGGACTTATATGGCCACATATGTAACATTTAAGACTCAATTGGCAATTTGAAAGGATTTAGGATTGAAATGCACTTATTTTTGAACGACATGTCAATAAAAAGCAGAGATGTCATCAAACAATATTGAATTAGATGAATCAAGGTGAACATATGGATGAAATCCAACCAAATTGTAACTGGAGGATGAGATTAAATGAACAGCTGAACTTTATCTAAATAATCATAGGCCTATTATTATTTATGAATCCAGAATTTTATCGTAACTGCACATAGAAGAACTAGCATCAAGGAATTATATAAAATATGTTTTTGACTATTAAAACATTGTACCTGTCCATTGTATATGGTCAGATTTATGCCTTTCGCCAAAAGCTCATCGACCTGGAACACACTAGAGAAATGCTTAAAATTCTAGATAATGGATGTACTACATTCAAAATTTCGAAACGTACGCCTTGGTAGCTGCAAGTTGGAGTTTGATACCTATATTTCTTCCATGATTATGACACAATGACCAATTAAGCCACCAAGGAGCCAAAGACAGGTTATAATCAATAGTGATTGCATTACCTCTTGGATTCTAGGCTTCATAAAATCGCCCGCCATGGCTGGGAAAACCAACCCATTTTGCCCTCCCCATCTGCAAAGATTGATGATCATGTAAAATGAATTCAATCTCTTAAGGCCATTTTTATCATTTGACATATTTGTAGTCAAAGCTAAAAAAGAAAATTACGATCGGTTCATTGGTTCACGTATGGTCACGAACATACAATTAAACTATCGCGAGACTTTCGTTATACTTACATGACATTGGTGGGAATAATCTTTAGCTTGTCTTTAACAGGACCATTCATCAAGTCATAGAGGCTTCTGGCTCTAACTCCAGCTGATTTATACACCTTAGTGCTAAGATATCTCGAATACCTATCACCATTAATTCGCTTTAACTCCATCGCTTTTCTCCCCTTAACAGGGCTTTGTTGTTCGCCGTCAAGTAGGAAGTTATAGAAGTCCTGTAAACAGATAGTAGGCCAATTACTGGTGCTGTCATTCATAAAAATTGGTTGGTGTATGCATGCATTTCAGGTGTGTGCATATATATTATAGACATGTACCACATTGTTACTGAACTCAAGAATAACATTCTGGAGGTCTCCCCATGTGTTTGTCGCATCTTCATATTTGCCCTCCGCTAGCTGTTGTCTGATCTTTAAAGCTAAACTGTTTTACAACAACAAGTCTTTGCTTAGATGGTTAACTAATAAGTTGACAATTTTAGTACAAAACCCATTGAATAGGTGAGAGGACCTCAGATTAGGACCTGTTTGAGATGTTCAAACCTTTGTTGTTCATTCGAGATAGGTCTTTTAGAAGAGGCCCCCACGTAAACTGTGTATCAACAATCACAACGTCCCACCAAAAAATTTATTTATGTCAAAGTCCTAAATATATAATATGTATATATATACCAACAACATAGCATATATCATATATGGGTGTGTACGCGTGTGTTTTCCCTTACGCACCACAAAATCTTGAGGTGAAATCCAACTATCACCCAAAGCCACCCCTGAAAAGAGAAGAGAAAAAAAGGTCACTATTTCTAATGGAAAAGATGTGATGAGATTATGGTCCTATTGTGCCAGTTCCTCGTTAAATTAATTTGTGCACAGGGTTTATATAACTTTAAATTTATGAAATACCTCCAAGTTGAAGCTTTAACTCCCCGGCTTCGATTGCTTTAAGAGCTGAAAGTCCAAGAGTGGCTGCAAATTTGCCTCCATATGACTCGGCAAAAATGTATAGAGGACTCTTTTGAAGGGTTTCATTCCCGTTAAAGAGCTCCTTCAACAGTGTAGTTAAATCTATTGCTGCCTCCTCATCCGTTCTAAGACCATCTCCAGTGTGGGCTTCATGACAGGGCTCTATTTGCCATATCAGCAATTTAGAGCCTGTCTCGCCACTGGAGGAATAGGAGAGGCTCTGTGAATAGAAGAGACCGTCTCTAAAAATAGAGACCGGGAGAGCCCGCCTCTATCTACTTCTTCTATTATTATATTATTTAATTTGTATATAATAAAAATTATATTTGTAAGATTAATAATATAATATACATATGGGTCCTCAATAGAGCCTCCGAATAGAGCCTGTATGATTGGACGATATCAGAGGCTCTAAATGTAAGTGAAGGCTCTGTCTGATGTGGCGTTGATGTGGCGCTGACATGGCAATAATAGAGCCTCCGGATAGAGCCTGGGACTGGAGATAGTCTAATCAGCAGGGAATCTTCCTCTACGTAACTAAATCCTGTGGCCACTGGACTATCCTATATATATTCCGTGACATAATAATTAGAAAGCAACTTAATTACTCACCTTGTGCAGCCGTTCATTTATTTATTTATTGGGTCAATGCATGGAACATTACTTTGTGCTATAATTCAATACCGAAAGGGGAATTACTGCATGCGTATTTCAGGAGAAGGTGTTAGACAGGAATTTAATACCACAAATAATAGATCAGCTTTGTGGAGCCAAGTAGAATTGCGGGGCTCCAGATTGCCGTCTAGTGGCCCTATCTCCATGAAATTTCCAAAAGCAACACCAGAACCTCCCTGGATTAATTTGATTCATCATATATAGAAAACAGAAAATAGGTAAAAAATACAGAAATTACATGTGCCATTGCCATGACCAGAGTTATAATTTTCAGGATGTCATAAGAAACTGATACTATTGGCACAAAATATCATAAATCTAGCATAAGAAGAAAATATTTATACAACAAACGCACAGCATACATATCGTTCTAAAATTTGCTTTCACTCACGGGGCCTCCTTGGAGCCATAGAATTGTTGGCCATGGTTTTGATGGATCTTCAACTCGGTAAGGGCTTTTATATAACCACCAGAACAGGTGGGCCTCTACAATTACCAAGTAGAATTGTTCATGTCAGATTAGAACGGAGGAGGACAGGAGCAAGAAAGAAAATAACCTTCAATAAAAATATAGTAGAGAGAGGGGAATGGATGGATGGATGGAGGTGCATAAAATGATGGAGGGTATGGACTTACTTGGTCGGACTTCCACATATCCCCAGTATTCAGACCCGTCTTCAGTTCCAGTGGCCAAGGCCCAGCGTGGGTTCAGTAGAAGAAAGCAAACGACTAAGAAGAGAAGTAGAAGACTTATTTGTTTCTCCATCCCAACAAATACTATTGTGTAGATGAAACGGCTTCTGTTGTGTTACTAGAGAGGTTTTCTACTAAAAGAGTTTTATAAACAGGGCATGTGTACCTTTGATGATTTTATTAGTTCTCCAGCATCATCTTTTTTTCATTTATTATTTATAAAATTCGAATTTTTCTAATCATAAAAATCTTTACCCATTGACTTTTCACGATCTCTTTCCTTTTTTTTTTTTTTGCCTCCTTTTGAATTTCCCCAATCTTCATACAAAAATCTTATGGGTAGATTTTGAAGAGCTCTTTCCTTTCCAAATTTTTACGCTTTTCTTCCCTTCTCAAATATCCCTGTTTTTTCCTCTTTCCCTTTACAAATCTAGGTTTTGTTTATCTCCAACAAAATTAGGGTCTTATTTTCATCATATTATGTTAATATTTTATTTTTAAATTTAGGTTTTATTTAACTGTTGCCTTGATTATAACAAAAAGTCTAAACCTTCATCACAATCATTTTGGGTTGTCTTTTTTCTAAGATTCTTTTATGTATTTTTCTTGTTTAATTCCTAATCTCTACTTTTGAGTCTCCTCAAATTGTGGAGTTTTTCTAAAAATGTTGAGCGATTAGCAAAGAAAAAAAATCAAGAAAAAATAGAGAGATAAATTTGGGAGAGGAAGGAGATAGGGAAAAATAATAAATAAATAAATGATGTAAAGAAATTTGAAAAAGGAAAGAGCAAAAAATATTTGAAAGGAAAGAGATCGGGACAAGATTTAGTGAATGGAAAAACTCTAATCCAATATAACATGACACATATGTTTGTAAGACTCTCTTATGAAATAAAATTAAAAAAAAAACTTCGTTAACTCTACCATTATTGATAACGAAATTTGCCCTATTGTCATGAAATTAAAATAGATACAGAGTGATCCTTATTAGACTCAGATGGTTATTGATTTCAGGGAAATAAGCTGAACGGAAAATCCATAAGAACTGGCGGAAGTACGTAAAAGTTAAAATTCATCTGTAGGTTCTGCAGAAACCCAACGTTTACCTATATCTATAGAATACACGAGTAGGAGAGCTTATGTTAATTTCATTAGAATTCTGGATTTAATCCTCCAGTAGTAATAGGAAGAATGAAAAGTGTGGCATCCACCTCACTAAAATTAAATGCTCAAGACTACCCAACAAAACTTGGTGCCCACAACAGAGCAAAACTTGGTAAAAGAGCAAACTAGATTAATAGGATACAACAGAAATACTCTAATAATAAACGGATGTGAGCAAAGACATGCCTTGCTTTCAATACGTAATCATTCCTTCAGGTTTAAAATCTTTGTATCTTCGGGCTAACTTAATAATTTATAAATATCACTATAAATGTGAGTTGAACTCGTTAGGGCAACTTACGGAACAAGTGGATTTTTGGTCCCTATATTGCCTTCAATTTTGAAATGTCAGTTGGGTAAAATTTATGTTTTTACCGGGATTATAAAAAGCCTTGTACAATAATTTACCTTATGAAATTAATCTTGGGTAATTATTTCAGGGTAAATTATGCATCGGATTCTGAAACCGACCCTTGCCCCACGTTCCTGATTTTTCTGCGGATTTTTCGGACCAGAGTTGGTATTTTTCGGGTCCAGGAATCTCGAGAAAAGTCAGGTTTATCCTCGAGATAACGGACCAGAAATAAAGTCAAGGGGGTATCATAATTATTTTCTGGTCCGGACGGGACACGCCTCACATGCTGCACAGTAAGTTCATAATTGAGGCTGCCGCCGCCTCTTTTCTGTGTCGCCCGTGTCCTCTCCTGTGTAACCTGAGATGAGCTTGTTTTCTTTCTTTTCCTGTGTCTTCATCAACTTCTCAGTGCACACCATCACCCTCAACTTCCCTGAGTCTTCTTCCCTGCTTCACCTGCAAAACCCACAAAACCAACTGCAAAGGAAAAGAAAAACAACAACACACACATACCAGCCCTCTTCCGTGCAACTAAAACCAAAAAAAAGAAAAAGGAAAAAAAACAAAAGAAAAAAAACAAAACAATAAACACACATAACACACCACGCTGCCGACACCACCGACCTCCACCTCACGCGACCCGACGCCACCACCGTGAGCACCGTCACCTGCCCTCAACCGCGCCCCTCATCTCCGAACCATAGCAGATCGACGCCGCCCAAGACTCCGCCGCCTTCCTCTTTCCGTGCCGCCACCAGCAGCTGTCGGCCTCCTCCTCAGCGATGCCTCCCTGCCTGCTACTGCCGTCGATCTCCCCGTTGCTCGTCGCGCCGCCGCTTCCTCGCGTCGCCTCCGCACACGCAGCCAGCTATTGCGCCGCCTGCATCACCGCCTCGCCGGTCTCCTTGCGAGCAACGCTGCTACCGTCGCCTCCTCGCCGTCCCGTGTCGCGCCGCCGCTGTCAACCCACTCAAGGTGAGTGTGACCCGAGGTTGAAGAAGACTCGGGTGAAACAGTGATGGATCGGGTTGACCCGGGCCATGTTAGGTCGGGCCATGGACTGGTGATGCTTGCACCTGGGCCTTGTGGCTTGGGCCTGCATCAAGGTCTTGTGGGCTGAACTTGATGGGCTTATGGGTTTGGAATTTGGTTAAGTTGTTTGACCCAATCCGAAATGGTGAAAAAAATATAATAATGGGAATAAATAATCTGAAAAAAATAATAAAAATATATATTAAGGGTTATATTTTCTGGAAAATATAGGAATATATAGTATACGATTATACTTGGTGAAAATAAAAGAAGGAATTACTTTCATATATTAATTTCAAAAAAAACTAAGGTAAATATAACATGATTATTAAATGATAGTAAATACTCTTAAGGATATATACTATGTAAATGTTTTACTGGAAAATATATATATGCGCGACTAATTTCTAAAAAGATTATTTTATGATAACTATAATTTTTGGAAAAGAATATAAGTGGTAATAATAATTATCTTTCTAATTTAGAAATGATATATATAAGTATATGACTATACTAATATGGTAGATACCCGTATATATAAGTTAGACAAATAATCAAGATAATATTTCTGGAAAGGATATTATCAAAGAATAATATCCGGAATATGTATATATACGATGTATTAATTTGTGGAAAAAGAAAATACAATAATTTAAAAATAATAGTATTTATGTCGAAGTATCAAACAAGTACGGGTAATGGGGTTGTAGTCATTTGCATATCATATTCACTGTGCATTTGTGTGACTATGTTTTTGTCAATAATTATATAGGAATTGATAACGAGCAGTATCCCGAGGAACCAGAGCCGGGACATTTTGAGGACTTTCAGGAGTAGGGAAATCGGCTAAGGTGAGGATGGATAATCTTTGATATGTTGCACATAATATTGTGTGTGTTTCTCTGATAACTATTTCCTTGATTGAACTACTGAGCCGATTGAGTTTGATTGTTGTGTTACTATTATTGTTGTTGATCTGTTAACCAAGGATAAACTGATATGATGAGATAATTGGATAATTGGAAGTTGTGTTGACGACTTTATTGTCACTTGGAAAGTAGTGGTACGACTCGATGGTTAGAGACTGTTTTGTGGTGGCTATGATCTGGGTTACTTGTGATAAGCATGTCTATGCTTGGGATGTCTATCCCGGTTTATTATATTTTTAGGATGTCTATCCCTGGGATCTATTTTTGGGATGTCGATCCCTGGGCTCTCTTGGTTTTATCTAGCACCCAGAACATATTAATAACCAGGTACGACCCTAGCTTGTCCAGTGGCAGGGCCCTGAAGATAAAAATTGGAAATTATATTGTCTTTTGGTCTTGGCTCAGTCATGGTCTGGTTGATCTTTGATTTGTCTTTTGCTTGTATCTTCTTTGAAAGTATTATGTTTGCCAGCATATTACTGTTTATCCTTCGTCGGTGAGCACTTCGGACTCACCCCTCGCCTGCGGGGTTTCATCCCGTAGGATGAGTTGCTCGTAGTAGAGGTACGTGGTTCGGCCAACTGCTGTTTCTACTCCACCAGACCCCGGATCCATACCTCCGCTGCATCTCATTCTAAGACTTCCGCTGCTGTATTTTATATGTTGTTGTATTACTTCTGTTGCTGTATCATATGTTTTCTATTGCTGCTGTTGAGCTTTGGGAGTGTTTGTGGCTTGAATAATGGTTCCCGGGATCGGGTGACAGATGCTATACTTGAGTTTGTTTGTATTATATTTTGTAACATATGTACTGTCTGCTACTATAATAAGAATAGTTCTGGCACGTGTTTACCCTGTACGGTAAATACGGGTCGGGGCGCTTCATTATATATTTTTTTACCTAAAATAATTTACATACCTTCCCGTGAAATGACATTTTCTTATACTTTTATATTGGCTCTTATACTGCCTCAAATTAATAACAAGTGCTCAAACGTGAATGTAAGAACTATTGTAACATTAGAAAACATATATTTTTTGCTCAAAGTGATTGAGAGGGGTGTGAATTAGTCTTTTTCAATTTATCACAAATTTGGCATCTCTAATAACAAATCAAATCTGTCTTAAAACCGGACCGGACGGTAAGAAATAGAATGGTTCCTCCTAAAACAAGAGTACATCCACTACCAGTTTGAGATTTCTAATACTCTTATTAACCTTAATTTTTACAAGATCAAAAAAATAATAATACAAGTTGCTCAAACCTATCACCTCATTACAAAGCTCACCTGAACTTTGTTGCACAATACTCCAGCAAGACTGTCCCCTAACCTTAGTGAAGATTTCACTCAAACTAGTAAGATATCTTCGGTTGTTCACGGGTTTTCGGGTTTTTTGGGCCCCTATGTTTAGTGGTTTGGCCAATTTGGTACCCCGACATTTTTTTTTGGCCGGGCATATACCCCGAGATTGCATGGGCAGGCCAAACGTATACCCCTGGTTAGGCACCTGCTGACGTGGAGAATGCCCGGGGTATTTGCGCGTGTTACTGTAGCAAAACGACGTCATTTTAGAGGATTGGCTTTGAGTGAAGTGGGCCCCACTAAGCCACCTGTGTCCGACGTGGCATGAAACGACGTCGTTTTCTCACTTAAAACGACGTCGTTTTGCTACAGTAACACGCGCAAATACCCGGGCAGACTCCACGTCAGCAGGTGCCTGACCAGGGGTATACGTTTGGCCTGCCCATGCAATCTCGGGGTATATGTCCGGCCAAAAAAAATGTCGGGGTACCAAATTGGCCAAACCACTAAACACGGGGGCCCAAAAAACCCAAAACCCCGTAATCACTTAAGAAGATTTCCAATTTAGCATACTTTGGAGATTTTCTCTCACCTAAACACAATTGAGCACCGTTATCAAAACTGGGTCGGGCAGTGACCCAGAAAATGTCCCAAATCATGGTTCATTAGTCGGACCGAATTCGAACTGTAAGTACAATGCAATCGAACCAACATAATAATTATTAATGGTTTAATATTTAATAATATTTGAATATCCATATTTATCTATAATTATAAACTAAAAGTAAATATAAAGTCTAAACCTACAAAATTTTTCATTCAAAAATACTATTTTCATGTAAAAATAGGAAAAAAAATTTTAAAAAATAGCATAATTATAATTTAAAAATGACCCGGTCGGTTCATTGGTTCAACCGGGTCAATTATATTTAATAGCTGTAAATTTCAGAAACAATGATAGCCGACGCGTGGAAACCATTTGATGAATGATTACATGTAGCCAAGGCATATTCATTTGATGAATGATTACATGTAGCCAAGGCATATTCATCAAACTTACGGAGATATTACCATTCGCATATTTGCACAAGAGAGATCTTGAGCACGGTAGGGTCTATGTGAGAGTTAGTATGGCCTAGAAGTAAAACAGTCAGTCAGTCAAACAATAATAACACTTGTTTCAGGTTGAGTAAAACATTTTTCTTTTTCCCCTTGTTTGAGTTGGAGTAAATAGTTGTACGAGTTTTCTGAATTCAAAACCGGAAAAAGAAAAAAGACCATCCTGCTATTCATTAAGCAGGTCCTAATCTCAATTATGCAGTCTGCATAAATATTCAAAGCATAGCTGTCAAGAAGGTCGGTTGAGTCAAGGCTATTCTTTTGTTTGATCTAGGATAACTTCAAAGTTTCATGCACAATATATTTTCCAGCCTTACTGTGAAACAACAATGAAAACTAAGCGCAGGCTACTTGGTTTTGCATCCTGCATTCCAGCCTGTCCTGTGGTGAAGTATCCAATGGAAGCTCAAATCCGCAACGGGAAAAAAAAAAAAAAAAAAAATTGATGAGATAACGATGATCACGAACCATATGTACACCCCCACAAGTTGACATAGCCACTTATATAAATACCAAAAAGATCATAAACTTTTCTCTTGTGGCACACAACTTGGGAATAAAACAGCATGGACAACGTCTGGCCTCTCGTTTTTTTCATTCTTGCTGCACTTGTGCTACAATGCTACTGCCAACAACATGGCAGGAAGGTCAGAATACTATATATCCCATGCATTATTTTTTTTCAAAACAAAATTTGCATAAGTATATACTAAATGAGAAAACTTATCACATCCACTTGTAGGCTTATGTTGTTTACATGGGAGAACGTCCTAGTGACGGTGCAGCAGTGGCAGCAACCCATCACAGTATGCTAGCAAATGTTCTCAACAGGTTGACGCTTTGGCTGAGTCTTTCTAACATTATCTAGTAAATAAGTGAAAATTAGCATTTGTAAAGTTGACAAGCACAATTTTTTTCAGGAAAAACAGCAGCATAATCTAAGCCAAATTTTAATTTCATGGCCATATGTAGCATAACCAACTTTCATTAAAAATTTCAGTCCGTCCTTGGTGAAAGAATCTCTTATTCATAGCTACGGAAAGAGTTTTAATGGATTTGTGGCCAAACTAACAGACAAAGAGGTGGCAAGGATCAAAGGTAGTCACGCCAAACCTGTCTTGACCTTGTAATTCCTTCAATATTCATACTAATGTTTCCAAGTTGAATCACAGAAATGGACGGAGTGGTTTCAGTGTTCCCCAGTGCCAAGATAGGATTGCACACCACAAGATCATGGGATTTCATGGGCCTCCCTCAATCCGATACTGGATTCTCTGGTGAAGGAGAAGTCATTGTTGGATTGCTAGATACAGGTTACTGTCAATATCAAGAAAAATAGTACAATGTTACTGTTAATGCTTAAAGTTTCAGATACAACAAGTCCTTCTCTCATTTATCCAGGAATTTGGCCTGAGAACCCAAGTTTCAGCGACGAAGGGCTTGATCCGCCACCGAAAAAGTGGAAGGGGATATGCCAAGGAGCAAATAACTTCACCTGCAACAAGTGTCTCTCTGACTTTACTTAATTTCATAGAGGTCATCTACTTTTGATGCTGAACATATATCTGTGTTCAATTTGCAGTAAGGTCATTGGAGCTCGTTTTTATGATCTTGAGAATTCCTCTGACCCTCGCTTCGATATCAAATCCCCGAGGGACACATTTGGACATGGAAGTCATACAGCTTCAACAGTAGCAGGGCAAAGGAAAAATGCAAGCTACTTTGGACTAGCTGGAGGTGTGGCACGAGGAGGGGTCCCGGGGGCAAGAGTCGCTGTGTACAAAGTATGTTGGGCTGGAGGCTGTACAACTGCAGATATCCTAGCAGCATTTGATGATGCAATAGCAGACGGAGTGGACATTTTGTCAGTTTCCTTGGGCAGTAGCGAGCCAACACCATACGATGAAGATCCAATTGCTATTGGTTCTTTCCATGCAATGAAAAATGGAATTTTAACCTCATGTTCTGCAGGAAATGATGGACCATTCAGGAGATGGGTCTCAAACTATGCCCCTTGGGCACTAACTGTGGCTGCAAGCACCATTGACAGGAGTTTTATCACCAAACTGGTACTTGGAAATGGAGAAACCATCCTTGTAAGAGCTGCTTGGTCACCTCCCTGCATCATTCAACTCCATTTTTCAGCATGGATTTTTTCACTCATTTAAACATTTCTAATTCTTCAACTCATACTTGAAAATTTAAGGGAAATTCGCTCAATAGTTTCGAGCTCAATGGCACATCTTTTCCATTGGTCTACTCTGGAGATGCAGCAAACTACACTTTCGGGGTTGGTCCTGACATTGCAACATGGTGCTTTTCTGGATCTCTAACTCCACTCAGAACCAAAGGAGGAGTTGTCCTATGCAATGCCCTTAACTCATTCACTTGGATCGAAGGGTCAATGGGTATTATCATGCCAAGTCCCTTTGAAATGGCCATTGGTTTCCCAATGCCAGTTGCATTGATCAACTTCGAGGACCACTCTCGGGTTCTGGACTACATCAAATACACTGAGTGAGTGACGAAAGATACAAATTCAATCCGAGATGTAGAAGTATACTAATGGTTTACACCATCATTAGATATTCTCTATGTTGAAATTTTTATCCCCTCGTACCAGGAATCCTACTGCAACCATTTTGCTTACTGAGGCAGTGAAGGATGTCATGGCTCCAAGGGTAGTCTCTTTTTCATCACGAGGGCCAAGCCCTATAAGTCCTGACATTCTAAAGGTACATGCCTACATTCAATTTATATATACTCAGAAAATGAAATACCAAATTTATATACTTGATTTTATGTTATAATGAGGAAACATACTGTTTTGAAGCACAACATCGTGATCATCAGATATCACACCTTTGCTTCTGTAGCTCAAACTTCCTATTCTGCACTCTATTTCTTGAACAGTTTTATCCAGATATTTGAATCTCTAATTTCTGAATGGATAACAGCCTGACATAACTGCTCCTGGACTAAACATTCTTGCGGCCTGGTCTCCCCTAGGAGGTGCTTCGGCATCATTTTTTGATGACAGGAAAGTAGAGTACATGGTTATTTCTGGTACATCCATGTCTTGCCCACATGCCACTGGTGCTGCAGCATATATCAAAGCTACTCATCCGTCCTGGTCTCCAGCTGCTATCAAGTCTGCCCTCATGACTACAGGTAACCGAAGCCCCGGAAAGCGTACCAAAATAACTGCAATATAAGTGTTCTAGATAACATGTCTAAAGCAGCATGAAACTGATAGCTAAATGTATATGCCTGTGGTAGCTACAATCATGGACCCAAGGAAGAATGAAGATGCAGAGTTTGCTTATGGTTCTGGTCACATAAATCCGTTGAAGGCAGTAGAACCTGGTCTTATTTATGATGCAAATGAAGCAGATTATGTGGACTTTCTCTGCAGGGAGGGTTACAACACATCCGTTGTAAGATTAATCACTGGAGACAATAGCAGTTGTGCAACAAACAGCCCTGGCAAAGCATGGGAGCTTAACTATCCATCCTTTGCTTTGTCACTACTGGATGGAGAGAGTGTAATGGCTGTATACGTGAGAACAGTCACCAATGTTGGTTCACCCAACTCAACGTATTATGCAACCGTTTCAATACCACCTCCCTTCACGGTTTCTGTGGAGCCGTCGGTCCTCTCATTCTCGCAGGTTGGAGAGAAGAAATCCTTTACCTTAAAGATCACCGGAGCTCCCATAACAAACACACCTATCATATCAGGTTCCCTTGAATGGAGTGATGGAAAACACGTAGTTCGGAGTCCAGTCGCAATTTTCAATAACATCGCTCTAACTGAAGAAGACAATCAACCACTACGGGAAAGCCAGTATAAAAGGTTTGAAGGCCATTCCACCATCTATCACAAGAATGGTATCTTCAAGAATATGCAGCGCGGATATGGCAGAGAAGAGTCTTGGGAAAGTCAGTATAAGACATGGAAGCAAATGGCACGCCATTAGAAACTGCGATACTACACATTTTCTATGGACTACCCACTTTTGCCTAATAGCTGCAGAAAACTTTAGATTAATAGTAGTTGCTTAATTGCTGTAAATCTTCTTTCATAAGAAAGTCATGAAGTAGCATGGCAGTTTGTTTTAAAACTTGCTCTTCCTACAATCTGACGCAAATAAAAATTGTTCCTAAGATCAACTGAAAAGTTTACCCACACCATAATGCTTCTAGTTGACCTTACGTTTGCATAGTACTTCATATCATTTTAGTTATTTTGACCACCAAATAATAGCAGCTACTCCATTTATATTTCAACCTTAGCATTAGCATCTATTAAGGACAGCGTATCAAGTCCAATGGCAGCAGAAGCTTCCCTCTAGAATATTGTGGCAGTGAGGCAAGAGGCTCTACCACAGGGGAGATGCTACCAATAGGTTTATATGAATAATACATTCTGGACAGTAACATGTGTAGCGAAAAAGGAGTCATGATTCATATCACGCAATAAAAAATATAAAATTCTAATCCCTTAAATTTCATTGAGCCACAACTTGGAAGGAGAAAGATTTCTGCTTCCAAGTTTCAGCATATCACTCTGCTTCCAAGTTTCAGCATATCACAGCATCAATGAGAAAGATTTCTGCTTCTAATCCCTTAAATTTTATTAGCAAATGCTATCCATAAACTTGTTCATTTGACATTCCATTGAATTTGAGATCACTGGATAAACCTGCGATACATTGATGAATGGAAGTATTTACAACAAAATGCGGGTGTACACTGTTAACTAGCAAAGAAGAAATAATTAAATTCCAAACTTCTGCATGGCTGATCCTCCCAACATTACAAGAGAGCATATTCTGCTTGTTGAGCTGCGAAGTTTCAAGCTTCAACAAGGGAAAACTTGTCGTTTTGCCTAGTAGAATAACAGAAATTTCAGTAAGTTATAAAATTTAATCTCATGAAAAAAAACCCATCTCAGAGATTCATCAGTCGGGAGGAAGGGTTTAAGTGAAGCACATAAAAGATAACGACTCTTTTAACCCAGCCAAAAGCTGTGACAACCGACAATGCTGCAGGCATAACAACACAAAATTTATCCTCAATTACTTTGTCCCAAAGTATAATAATGATCATCGACTCAAAATTTTCAACTCCTGCGATCTTAATTTTGCCTTTTCGGCTGTTTGATTAGGGAAGCATTATTTCTATCACTGCATCTAAATTGCGGATCCCCAAGAAAGATATGAGAAAGTAGCACAAGAAATAGGTTTAAAATGTATAGAGACATGTTAACAAATAGATATGAAAGAAGAAAAACTTACAGAGCTAGCTTGATTCAGAATCTGATGACCATTCTTCAAGCAAAATATACATCTGATCGGAACACATACTTGATGCCCTTGGTAACATTTCGGGCTTCATGCAACAAACACTTGTCTCCATGAATGTGTAGGAGAGCCATCCCTTCCGAAGGAGCCACCTGCAAAGTTCAAATCGTGATAACCAAACAATTGTCACTTGATGATTCTGGAAAACTATAAAGGAAAAAACAGCAATGAAGGTATTTACATCTGCCACAACACTATTTCTTGAACCATAGAACACGGTCTCTCCTCCAACTAGATTCTCAAAAGAAGATTCCTTGCCGTTGCTTGGATCCTTTTTACTTTTGGGTTTAGAACCATCACCGCTCAAGTATATCAACAGAGTATAATGAGTTCGCTTCCCATCTCCAAGATCAACACTTTCATCAATATGCCTTCCAAACCGCTGACCAACCTTGTACCTAAACAGCATAACATTCAACTCAGCCTGAAATTTCTACAACAAAAAAGGCTTAAAACAATCCAATTAATTATACATCAATTATCATCAAACCTCCCACTACAATGTGATTATCATAAGACAAAGTTTGATAAAAGCTGCACAAGAGGTGGAAAACAAACCTATAGAATCGAATGTTTGGATTCAACTCAACAGCAGTCTTCCCTCGGATTTTAATGTCGGAGAAAATTTTGTTGAGCCCAGATTCCCAGACCGTGTTTGCAAGAACAGGGTCATCCACGGAGATCCTGTCATTATCTCTATAAGCTTCACCTTTTGTCGGGCCAAGACTCCCTTGGTGGACAAACCCAATAGATTCTGCAACCTTAACAAATGCTTGAGACTCAGCAGATGTAAGGAAATCGGGCACCTGAAAATTCTCAACCCAGTAAGACCAACCTGACAAAAACATAAGCAAAAGTGCTGTATTTTCTTCTACAGAGACCAAAACAGGAAAAGAAAAGAAAAAAAAAAATGAGACATGAACATACGGTGAAGAGATCGGTGTCTTTAAGGCGATTAATTTGGAGATTTTTCTTGGTTTTGATGGGAGGCCACTTCGGCGATGACGATGCCTGGTTAACGTTGGTGTTGTCTCCCATCTTTCTCTTCCTGCTGCCGATTTTTGCTGCCGATTCTGCCATTAGAGAAAGGTTTTGCGGCTTGTTTTTTGGGCTGCTTGTTGTCAGAGAAGGCCCTGTTATCTTATCCTCCTTCTTTCCTTTACGTTGTCTTCTTGGATAAAGTAGGCCCATTTCATAGTGGGTAGATGTCCTTCCTCAAGCCCGTAAGCTTTTACAGTCTATAGTAATCCAAGCCCACAGTTTGGGCTTCTGTTGGACTCCCAAAATGGACTCATTACTAAGACTGTGATCTTTTTTTTTCATTTTTCATTTTTCAATTTTTTCCCTCTCTTTTCAGTATATACATTTCTTACATTTTGTTTCTTAAACAAATATATTTCTTAGAAGATCATGTTTTGTCTCAACACCAAGGCTTTAATGTTTAGTATCCAATCTAAACTTTTTAAGTGAGGTTCTGACTTGAAACTCGTGCCAACAATAAAGTCTTGTTTTTTGAATTGGAAACAGTCATTTTTACTAATACCTTGACAACGTAGCTCGCCAGATCTAACTACAACACGGACAACCATGAAAATGTTAAGTTGGCCTTTAGTTCATAGTTTAGTTAAATGTACTCTAGTTGTTGGCTAGCTTTTGAGAAAATGGAGATATGTCAATTCTACTTTGAATTGTCGAGGGCTTGGTTCCTTACTTACGCATAGTAGACTCTTAGATCTGAAAGCTACTTTCAAACCAAAACTAATTTTCTTAACTGAAACAAAACAAGGAAAGAAGAAGTTGGAAAGGAAGAGGAGAAAATTGGGTTTTCAAGGGGCGGACTATGTATAGGCCTTGCAGGTGGGTTGGCTCTCTAGTGGAAGGAACGAGATACTTGTGAAGTGGTGGATAAATGTACTAATTTTTTCCACCTTAGAATGTCAATCCTAGGGAAAACTAGTTTTTATCTAACCTGTATATATGGACCCCGAAGAATAAGAGATAGAGCTGCGTTCTGGGAAGAGGTATGAAGATTGAAATCTCTGGATGGTGTGGGATGATAGTAGCGGGAGATTTTAATGCCATTATGGAGGAAGAAGATAATGAGAGAGGAGCCTCTGTAACTACCTCACAAAGGAGAGCCTTGATAGATGTTATGGATGATTGTCAAATGTTGGAGCTTCATGCTGAAGACCATAGATTCACTTGGAACAACAGCCAAGTTGGAGAAGCGAATATACAAGAAAAATTGGACAGAGTAGTCATCAATCGATCTTGGAGTATGCACTGGCCGGATGCGTCACTTTGTAATATTGTCATGATAGGCTCAGATCACCGGCCATTGTTCCTGAATTTTAATAATGCATCACACAACACAAGGGGAAGGTTTAATTTTTTACGGAAGGCAATGCGGAGAAGTTATAAGGCGAGCTTGGAACGAAGTAATGGTAAGCTCTCGCCAATTTATAGTGGTAAGGAAAATAAAACTATCAAGGAGTCAATTGCTAAAATGGAAGGCTAAACAGAAAAGCAACTCCAAGATGGTTATCTAGCATATATTTTGTTAAAATCAAGACTCTACAACAACAAGAGTACACGCAGCAGGTTAAAGCAAGGAAGAAGAAATTGTTGAAGACTCTAAAAGTGGAATAGAAAAGGGAAGAGGTGACTGGGCTCAGAAGGCCAAAGTAAAATGGCTAAAGGCAGGGGATCAAAATACCTCTTTTTTCCATGCAACTACACTCCAAAGAAGAAGTAAAAACAAGATAAATATGTTAAAAAGGAAAGATGAAGTTGGATAAGAGATGAGGAGGCAATAAGAGACGAGGTGGTGAAGCATTTTAAAAGAGTGTATCAAAGTGATAATTTTGAAATATTGAAGTAATTAGAGAACTTAATACCGAAGTTAGTGACTAATGAAATAAATATAGAGTTGATGAGAGACTTGATTGAAGAGGAGATAAGGGATGCAATTTTCTCCATGGGAGCAACAAAATCTCCAGGGCCAGATGGTTTTCAGGGCATCTTCTTCTAACAATATTGGAGTGTAATTAAAGAGGAAGTAGTGAGTGATTCTAGGGGTTTCTTTTCCTTACGGCACATACTTGGACAATTTAACACGACTTATATTTCCCTCATTCTAAAAATTAAAACCCTAGAGGAAATGAACCATTATAGAACAATTATTTGTTGCAATTACATCTATAAGATTTTATCAAAGTGCATTGCGAGCAGACTACAAAGGTGGCTACCTCAAATCATCTAAGAGGCGCAATCAGGATTTGTACGAGGAAGGAGCATACAGGACAATCATACTCTCAGAACCAGTTATAAAAGTAACAAAAAATCAATGATGATAAAGCTAGAGGTAAGCGAGGGTTACGATAAATTTGAATGGAATTCCTTAGAAGAAATCCTAAGATTGATGGGATTTTGCAACAAATGGATTGAACTGGTAATGAGCTTTGTCTGGACAGTAAGATTTGCAGTGATGATTAACGGAAGGCCTGTAAAATTGCTCAGCCCAACTAGCGGTTTAAGGCAAGGTGACCCATTATCACCTTACTTCTTCATAATTGCCATGGAAGGTTTTTCGAGAAGGATTAATGCTAGCTTTGAGGAAGGAAGGATTAAGGGCCTGAAACTCAATAAACGATGCCCGAACATTACACATGCCCTATATGCTGATGATGCAGTACTCTTTGGAAATGCCACTGTAGAAGAAGTTAAAACCTACTGGATTCGGCAGGGAATCATGGCAACAAATTAATTTTGGTAAATCCAGCATATACTTCAGCTGCAAAACTAATAATGAGGGACAAATGGATATCTGCATGCTAGTGGAATGAAGAATGCCTCGGATACAGAAATCTATCTCGAAATCCCCATTTGGTGGGGAAGGTCAAAAATAAAAATACTGCAGTTTGTGAAGGAAAGTGTCAGGGAAAAACTATGTACTTGGAAAGAGAACTTCTTGTCTTAGATGGGAAAGTCAATTCTTATTAAAACTGTAACATTCGCAATGCCGGTGTATATAATGAGTATTTTCAAATTTCCGACCACATTGGGTGATGAGTTACATAGTAAACAAGCAAGGTTCTTTTTGGAAGGAGATGAGGAAGGAAGGAAAATACATTGGTTGACCTAGGACAAGCTTTGTAAACCCAAGAAGGAAGGAGGCATGGGTTTTTTAAATCTATAATGGATGAACAAAGCTCTTCTTGCTAAGTAATGTTGGAAAATTTTGAATAATGAATAAGCTATATGGCCAAAGTTCTGAGAGGAAAGTATTTCTCTTGAACAAAATTTTTAAAAACTAGAGTTACAACGAGATCTTCTTAGGAATGTCATAGTTTGATAGAGGAGAAAGATCTACTAATGGAAGGGCTGAGATGGAACATCAGAGATGGCAGAAAGTGGTAACGTGGTCAGATAAGTGGCTGCTAAGGAAAACCAACTTCAGGGGATTTATGGTCAGAGATTTGATGAATCCAAGTCATTCATGAGACCTTGGTAAAGGAACTTTTAAATCCTGTAGAGGCACAACTAATACTGTCTATACCTATAGCACAAGGGATAGATGATGAGATGATATGGAATCATATAAGAGAAGGGGTATACATAGTAAAATCTAGTTATAGGTACCAAGAGAAGCAATCTGGCATACTACCAAATGATAATGCCAGCACATCCAGGTTGTCACATGGCAAAGTTTGTAGGAACTGGAAATTCAACCAAAGATCAGGAACTTCTTATGGAGATGTCTTAGTGGAGCTCTAAGGGTGAAAACCAATCTTGTTAAAAGGAAAATAAATGTAGAGAGTTTAGGTGCTATTTACGAGGAAAGAGAGGAAACCTTGGAACACACCCTATTTTTCTGCCTGCATGCCAAAGCCACTTGGTTCAGCTTGGCCTTGGGTTACTATCCGAATACCAATAGATTCCCCAACTTCAAACTATGGTGGAATTCCTTTGGAGAGGATCAAACAAAATAAGAAAGGAAAGAGTTGAGGAAAAGGATAGCTAGCACATTATAGAACATATAAATCTAGAAATCAAAAAGTCTTTGAAGGAGAGGAGACTAGGCCAACCACCACCTTGCAATGGATACAAGCAGAAATCAAGAAAAGTGAAGGATTTCTAACCTCGGCTGCAGAACTAAGAAGACAGGGAGAAAGAGGGCTGAAGGAAAACAAGTGGAGAAGATCGGATGCTGGGACTGTTAAAATTAACAGTGATGCTAGTTTCAAAAATAATCAAAACAGATCAAACATCGGGATGATTGTAAGAATGACATAGGCACGATGATTAACATGGTAGCAAAGAGGAGCTATGCGAATTCAGTATTGGTGGCCGAAATAGAGGCTGTCAAGGAATCTGTCAGTCTGGCATTAGCTACGGGATACTGCAAAGTATCAATACATATAGACTCTATGGAAGTTTGGGAAGCAATCTCATAGAGGAAGAAAGCATCGTGGTGCATTAGCACAACTGTGAAAGAAATCCTATCTCACATTTCAAAATTCCAACACATTCAATTTGTAAAAATTAATAGAAAGACAAACAAAGTTGCTGATTGAATAACACTAGTAATGGGTCGAAACACCATGTGATGGATTTCTATCCCACCACAGCGATAATACTTTGTAATGATGTTTATCTCTTGTATCAATGAAAAAGATGATATGTTCAGGAAAAAAAAAAGATTGTTTCTGAGTCAATTCCTAGAGGCTGAAATTTAATAGAGGATAGGTTTGCTTTAGTAGATAACTTCGTAGTCTATTATATGTACTCAAAAATGTAATCTGTACTCCTAGCTAGGACTCTTGTAACTATGGGACCCTTGCATCCCAAGCTAATACATATACAGATCAGGACTGTCAAGTTAGGCATCCTGGTATTCATACTCTTCATGGTAGCGGAGCGGGTATTCATTCTTTGAAGTCTGTCTTGTTTTTTTTTTTTTTCTCTGTTTCGTTAGCTATGTCTTCCTCTCCCACTGCTTCTTCTTCCTTCCTCTCTAGTTCAACCTCGTCTTCTTCTTCTTCTTCTTCCTCCGCTTCTTTTGTTCTGGTCTCTAACTCTATGGTCCATTCTGTGCTTTCTGTTAGCAATATTCGTAATTATGTTCCTGCCAGACTTGATTTCAATAACTTTCTTGTCTGGCAGAGTCTCCTCTATACTGTTTTCCAATCCCATCAGGTCCTTGATCATGTTGATGGAACTGGTGTGCCACCAGAAGTCTTTATCCCTTCTTCTACCCCTGACAACCCCCCCAATCCTATGTTTACACAGTGGAATCAAGTTGACAGTACAATCATCACTTGGATTTATGCCACCGTCAGTCCTGTTATATTGAACCATATTGTTCGACCAGGTTCTTTTCCAACCGCCCGAGAGGTTTGGCTGCACATTGAGCAGCTATTCCACGACTATATCCAGGCTTGTTATATGGAGTACCGTTCGGCCTTTGTTAACGCAAAAAAGGGACTCAATCTATGAGTGATTACCTCCAGTCTATTCGTAGTACTGCCGATAATCTAGAGTCTATTGGTAGGCGTTTGAGTGATGATGATATCATCATGCAAATTTAGATGGACTTCCAGAAGAGTACAACGATCTTGTCACTTTGTTGACTTCAAAAACTCCTCTTCCTTCTTTCTTCTGCCCTGTCCTAGACCTCTTCCTCTCCTTCCTACAATCCTCACCCTCCACAGCAATCTGGTTTTCGTTCTTCAAACAATAATCAGAATTTCTCACCTCGCCCAAATTCTGCGTCTTCTTCTCATCGGCCTCCACGACCACAGTCTTCTATTTTGGGACATGCACCAGTGCAATGTCAGCTGTGTGATGGCTACAATCACACAGCCAAGCATCGCCCTCAACGCTCATATGCGGGTGTTCATGAGCAGCAGAATCAAAACACTCTTTGGTTTGCTGACACGGGTGCAATAACTCATATGACAAATTCCACGGATTCTCTTGATTCTTACCAGGAGTATACCGGCACGGATTCCGTCCAAGTGGGTGATGGTAAGTGTTTTCCCATCACACATATTGGCGTCAAATTCTTTGTTTTTGGCAGTCTTACTTTTCGACTTCAAGATGTTTTAGTTGTACCCCAACTTACTAAGAATCTTCTTTCAGTTAAACGTTTTGCTATCGATAATGGTTGTTCTGTTGTTTTTTATCCTTTTGGTTTTACTATGAAGGGGCGTCATTTTCGCCATCGACAGATTCGGTGCAGTGACAACGGCCCTCTTTACTCTCTTCGGAAGTGCTCCCCAATGCATTCCTCTTCTTCTCGTGTTTTCGCTGTCTCTCGTGTCTCTGCAGACTTATGGCACCGGCGACTTTGTCACCCAGGCACACCAGTTATGCCGAAGTTTTCTAGTCAGTTTCCAGAGTTGTGTCCTACTTCTAATAAGGATAGGTTTTGTACTGTTTGTCAAATGGGCAAGCAAACACAGCTTCCATATCCACAGTCATTAGAGCCATGCTTAGGTTTATTCCACGTTATTCATTGTGATGTTTGGACATCACCTGTTGTTTCCTTTACCGTTTTTAAATACTATGTATTGTTTCTTGATGAGTATTCAAAGTTTTGTTGGGTATATCCATTGCGTTTTAAGCGAGAAGTTTTTGATAATTTTAAATTGTTGCATGCAGAATTACACATGCACTTTAATCAACCCATTCGTTATCTCCAAAGTGATAATGGAGGGGAATTTTGCAATTCTATTTTTGATACATTTCTTCAGCAACATGGGATCCAAAGACGTCTCTCTTGTCCATATAGCCACCAACAAAATGGCATGGCAGAGAGAAAACACCGAACCATACTTAATTCCATTCGTTCAGTGTTATCTCAAGCCTCTCTTCCTCCTACTTTTTGGGTCGAAGCCCTTCATCATATGGTTTTCGTCCAGAATAGACTACCTCATGTCTCTCTCCACTGGTTGTCTCCTTATGAAACTCTTTTTGGTCGTCGCCCCTCTTTCACTGATTTTTATGTCTTTGGCTGTGAGTGTTATCCTCTCAATATGAGTCCAGCAAACCATAAGCTCGCACCCCGAACGGCACTCCATATTTATCTAGGTTTTTCTCCAAACCATAAAGGTTTTCGCTGCTATCACCCTTCCTCACGGAGGGTTATCATATCACGCAATGTTGTGTTCAATGAGGACTCTTTTCCCTTTACTCATCCACCCAACTCCACGGACCCTCCAACTGCCCAAACTTTTGATACTACTGCAATCTTATCTTTACATGGCACACTGGTTCCTACTCTTGGTCAATCACCTAGTCTTGGATCACGCTCTGCCTCTACTAATCCATCCCATACTCATTCTCCCCACACTCTCGACACACCTCAAATAGGCCAACCCATTGGTCTTTTACCTAATATATCTTTACCCACTATGCTTCCCTCCTCATCATTTAATACATCTTCTTCCTCTATCTCTTCTCCAATAACCACTGCTCCTGGAACACAACCCGAGCCTCTTTCTCAGCCCCATTCCTCCACAACGACACCATCTGCTTCCCCTTCTAAGCACCCGATGACTACACGATTGAAAGATGGTGTGAGGAAACCTAATCCTAAATATGCCCTACTCACTACCTCCCCAGACCCGGAACCTAGAACTTATAAGCAGGCTTCTAAGCATGAACATTGGCAAAGGGCCATGCAGGATGAATACCAGGCCTTGATGCACAGTAAAACGTGGATGCTGGTTCCACCTCCACCTTCTCATGTCAACATTTTCAGATCCCGATGGGTGTATCGACAAAAGTTTAACTCTGATGGCTCACTGTCCAGGTATAAAGCACGTTTGGTTGCGCAGGGTTACACCCAACGGGCAGGACAAGACTTTGAGGAAACTTATAGTCTAGTTATCAAACCAGCAACCGTCCAGACTATCCTCTCCATTGCTGTTTCACGAGGATGGCATTTGCAGCAGTTAGACGTTAAAAATGCCTTCCTAAATGGCTTTTTAAAGGAGGAGATATACATGCAGCAGCCACCAGGTTTTGAGGATTCCAGACATCCGGAGTATGTTTGGAAGCTCCAACGAGCTTTATATAGTTTAAAACAGGCACCCCGAGCCTGGTATCATCGGTTTGCTTCTTTTTTGGTTGCAAATCATTTCTCCATCAGTCATTCAGATGCTTCATTGTTTACTTTACACACCACAGAGGGTGTGGCCTATCTTCTTTTATATGCCGATGATATAATACTAACGCCTTCCTCCGTAGTTCTTCTTCAGTAGCTACTTTCTCGGTTACAACAAGAATTTTCAATGACCGACCTCGGAGATTTACATTACTTCTTGGGTATACAAGTAGCTCATGTTCGTGATGGTCTTTTCTTGCACCAAAACAAATACATTCAAATAATTTTGGCTCGGTCAGAATTGAAAGATTTAAAGCCATCACCTGCACCAATGCAGTCAAAGCTCGCTTTATCAATTCACCAAGGTGTGCTTTTGTCTGATGCGGATCAACGTCTGTACCGTAGTATAGTCGGAGCACTTCAATATCTCACTTTTACGAGGCCAGACATCTCCTTTGCCGTGAACTCTGTATGTCAGTTCATGCATGCCCCTACTTCTGTTCATTGGGCTGCGGTCAAAAGAATTTTGAGGTATCTTGTGGGTACTTCTTCCCACGGTTTTCTCATTCGTGCGACAACATATCAAACTATTACTGCCTATAGTGATGCCGATTGGGCTGGTTGCTTGGATACTAGACGATCCACAACCGGGTATTGCGTTTTCCTTGGAGGCAATCTGGTTTCTTGGTCAGCTAAAAAGCAAGCCACGGTTTCAAGAAGCAGTGCAGAGTCCGAATATCGGGCACTTGCAAGCGTTGTGGCTGATGTTACATGGCTTGGACATCTTCTTCAAGAACTGCGCTGTCCACCAGCTCGGCCAGTGGTGATACATTGTGATAATCTATCGACAACTTTCCTTGCTAACAATCCGGTGCAGCATCAACGCACCAAGCATTTGGAAATCGATCTTCACTTTATTCGAGAGCGAGTTCAACAGGGCNATGTGTCAATGATCATGAACAATGAATCAACGGGCTAAAGCCCCTTTTTTTTTACATGTTTTGAGGTATTGTTAAATGTTAATACAATACAATTCCGTTTCCGACAAACAAAAAGGAAATTATGAAATAATCCTCAATATAAAATCTAATCAAAATCAAGTTTTTGTTACTTCTTTGCTGCTTTTTTTTTTTATTGGTTCGTGGGTAAAACAAATAGTTCGTGACACAAGTTTATCAAGAATTACTTGCTAGAAGCTGCGGAAACATATGGTAGCAATCAAAAGGTGTTGATCTTGTATAGAATTCACTTCTCTGGAAGAAAGTGAAGAATTTGCATGCCCCAAGTACTTGATCAGTGAATTCACATGTATGTAAACCCTTAATGTCCTTTTTTTCTTGTTCAACAGAGGAAACCTGGCCCATGAAAATGAACTAATGAACTCTGTTTATAAATCAATTAAATTAAAGCTCTAAACCAATAGGCTTTTCCAAAAAATTGACTCACACAGCACAAGGTGAGACCCACGTGACACGGTCTGTTCCCATTGGTGGACGTGAGTGTCAGCATTGTGTCGAAATCTGATTGGTCTCCTGCGCACGTCATTGTACGATGATATCGACATCTTTCTTACATTACTTTTATTTGTGTGTAATAACTATCGGTATAGAACCTTTTTATAGAAATTACTTTACCTTATACGCTCTGTTTCTTTCCCTTTTTCTCAACCATCTCCCTTGTTCTACTTCCTTAATTTTTCCACAATTGGACAAGCAGACTGCCGCTGCTTATATTTTTTTAAATTAATCACATCCTTATTTTGGGTTAGCTTGTTTTTTAATATGCATTTCCTTTTGGAGAACTTGCTTTATATTGAGCATGCTTTTGCTTCCCTCTTTTGTTGGGTGAGGAGACCTTTGACCAAGACATCCATCTAATCAGAGTCGAATAAGGATAAGTAACAGTAGTGGCCTGAGAATAAAGATATCGATGCACCAAATCATCGAAAGATCCTTTTCCTCCCTTCTCTGTAGATCATTCTAGGGTTTTTTTGGCCTTATTTCTTTGTCTTTTTTCCGTTCTTCTTCGTTTTATTTCTTGTATAAAGATAGGCGTCTCTATACACTTCCTTGTTGTTATTCTATGTATAATCTAAGCTTTATAGCAGCTTCTTGGATTCTGGGTCACCTCCTGTTGGTTGCGCATCCATATTTTTATGCTTAGAGCAGATATTGGTCAGTTCCTGTGGATCGTCTCTGGGGTTTTTGTGTTTTACTACTTCAGCTGGATCTTCAAGTTTTCGATTTGCAAAATTTTCCAATCTCTTTTTCTCTAGGTCAATTAGATACTGTAGTAGTACTGTATAGCTAGGTGAACTTACCGGCATCTATCAAAGAGCGGTTTCCGAGCCATCAGCAATCCATATTTTGGTGAGGTTTTGTGTGAATTCAAAAGGGTCATTGTTGGATTTACTTAGGGTTTCCTTTCCTGAAGTGTTTTTTGACTTGGCTCTTTTTTTCTATTTTTTCTTTTTTGGTTCTTGGGGTTCGATTGTTAACTAGCTAGCTAGGACAAACATGGTGAGAGGGAAGATTCAAATGAGGAAGATCGAGAATGCGACGAGCAGGCAAGTGACCTTTTCCAAGCGCAGGAATGGGCTGCTGAAGAAGGCTCATGAGCTATCAGTTCTTTGCGATGCAGAAGTTGCAGTCCTTATCTTCTCGCAGAGAGGAAGACTTTTCGAGTTTTCAAGTAACGAGTACGTACGTTTCTTGTTTTGTAAAGAAAAAACTGAAGCACATTCAATGCTTTTGGTACTGTGAATGATTCTTGATTTGTTCAAAGACTACTTCTATTCATGATCCTGCTAAGCAGTACGACTTGGGGGTAATTTTCTGTGGCTGAGGCATTTTGTAAGTACTGCATATAGATTAGATTTCATTAGGCTTGTGATTTCTCTCCCAGTGATCGTACATCTAGGCAAATGAAAATGATAAGATTTCATTTCAGTAGTACTGCATATAGATTTAATATATACCCTTAAAGATATGCTCATCCATAGTCGATGTACCCTTTCCGTGTGTATATATATATACCAGTGCCTTCATTTTGCAGGCTTCCATGTCATATCAAATCAAATAGTAAAAATTTTCCAGAAGGGACATACTTTCTCAGTTTCTCCCATTCTCTCTGGGTGACACCTATTTCTATCCCATCACAAGATACAATTTGAAATAACATTTTCATTCCATGTGTAAATATATCTGTGCTTTCTTTGATTTTTCTTCACTCTTTCAGCGTTGGCCTTGAAACACAACAAGTCCCGTTATGCTTCAACTGCTCTTAGTGCTACCTTTTTCAGCCATTCCGTCTAGGGTAATGAGAGCTTACTGAAATTTTTTCACAGTTTAACTGGTTTAATTATGTAGCCAGAAAGATTGTAACTTAAATTTTGTTAGAATGAGGAAATCATGATCGAGTCCAGGTGTATGTATTAATGGTCCTAGACCTTGGCATTCAGGTTTTAATGCTTTTATTTGATCTAACTAGCTGCTCGCTTAATTTTGGAAGCTAAAATTTTAGTCTTGACTATTTTCTCAGCCTCACTAGCATATGCCATAATCCCTTTCACTAATGGAAACAATTAAGAGGATAATTTCCTTCATTAAACATGCATTTATCCGCATGTACATATACATAGCTATACTGTATGGTACTAAACTATAGCCATAGGAAGAAAGGTGGATCAATCTAGTTGTGGAATTGTACGTTCATCTACTATCTCCACGACAAATAAGCCAAAGAGTTGGCAAAGTTTGAACTAGTTCTATCCGCATTTTACTTAGGCCCCATCAACTATTTTTCACATAAACTTCTTTGAACACTCCAAACCCATTAGGCACGACGAAGCATGCTGAGGATTGGCCATTTATTCATGATTTGAGTGCATTCAAAACCTTTCTTTCCTTTTTTTTAATGCTAATCGAGGTTGTATTGCTTATAATGAAAAAGATATTACAAAAGCAGTTCATAGAGACAATGGACTGCAGAAATAAAACTCTATAAATACCAGAGTGATAATCACACAGAGAGAGTATCAAAAAAAACCTCCTCCTGAGTTACTCTCATAAAGTGGATATGAACTACACTAGGAATCTCCTGCGCACACCCATAGCTTCACGAAGTCAGCAGAAACTAACATGTGGCTGCAATTATAAGGGAACGTAGGTTGAATTGCCTTGATCCACCTGAATTTTAGTGCTTTATAGCTGGCTTGGTAATATGGTTGTTATCTGTGTGGTTGGTGAAGGCCTGGAAGTTTGTAGTGGTTGAGTCAAATATCGAAGTGATCAAGTAGGCAAGGTGTACTTATAGTGTCATGGCTTGGCTTAGTCCAATCTATAAGCCTTTTCTTGTGTAGGTCTTTATCTCCTAATCCTTTTACTCCATGTTGGTCATGTAATGATGTATTTTGGTTAGGAGTCATCTTTGAGATGGTTGTTTGTGGACATAATTGGTGGTTATATTGATAAAACTTCGTTTATATCAAAAAAAAAAAAAAGGTGTACTATTTGGCATGTCAAAAGCACAAGAAGGTGAGGTTTCAAGATTGAGTCACACTCTCATCAACCGGTATTAAAAAAAAAAAAAAAAGAGTTGGCAAGGTGTGAACTGTAAAATAGGGCTGTAGCATACCGAGTTCAAAAACTCTAGGTTATGGATATCTTGTTGCCCAAATATCCCCTTAGCTAGGGGATCAGTTTCCTATTGGCTGTTTTTACAATTTTTGTACATATGCTTTAATTTCAATTTTTTTGTACATATGCTTCAATTTCAATTCTAATGTATATCAGTTCTTACATAAAAATAAAATATTTAGATATCAGCTAGTTGTAATCATTTCACTCTTTGGCTTAGAAGTTTCCAAAGACATTTTACTTTGTCATTATATTTTAATATCCCGCAGGAGAGTTTATATTGACATCCGTTTAGCAAAATGATCATTAGCCCTCGAAATTACTTGTGCAATTGTAATCTGGTCAAATTCAAGCAATTTCTCGTACTCAAAATAAGACTTCTTCCTCTCCATGAGGTAAAGAAACTTTTATATATGTATAAATAATTTCATATTGCACGGGATACGTTTTTCAGCATGCAAAAGACGATAGATCGTTATCGCAAATACGCAGAAGTACAAGTGGACACGACTTCCATGGAGCAACACATGCAGGTTAGATTACTTGACCATACAAGAATGCATTTTTTACAATTTTTTTTTTTTTTTGGATTGCTCTATGACGGCTGTAAGCTCTTCAAATTCTCCTTTTTATTTTGGTCCTGTCGTTCAAGAATTTTACACGGTTGCTCTATTCCCATGTTCATCTGATCTCATGCATGCTCATACCTTCTGGTACAAAAGGAGGCATGTAAGGAATTTCTGTCAAAAGATATTAGACCTGTGAAAATCCTGACGATTTGTTCTAGGGTTCTTACTTCTTATGCGATTTCCAAACAAATGCATTGAAGGTCGGTTTAGCTGATAAATCTTGAAAGTGGCCAATGTCTAATGAATTTAGAAGCGAAGACTATAGCAAAACTAATCAAACAAGAGCAGGAGGAATAACAGTCGGTTTTATTCACACTGAACGCAGCTACTTGAGTTCTACAATCACTTCTCAAACAAAACTTCTATTATCGTTTTCAGATATATACTATCAAGTGTACCAACAGTTGATGTAGAAACTGGAAAATGTTTCTCGCTCCATGTCTCTCTCGTTCTACTACATGCATAGGCTAGATGGATTCATGCTACTAAATGTTTTCACTGTGACCACATGATTATGCCTTAAGCTAACAAATTAATTCTTGAAGCCGGTAGTGGCTGCAAAAACTGCCATTGAATTTTGATGGTCACGTGTTCATTTGCTATTCTTTTCACACTACGCTGGCATTTTGATATGCAGCAGCTAAAGCACGAATCAGCAATCATGGCTAAGAAGATTGAGCTCCTTGAAGGTTCTAAAAGGTGGACAAATTTTTCGATTGGTTTTTCTTTTTCATGAGTTCTCAACAAAGACAATAATTCAAGCCACAAAAATATGATCTTTTAAATACAAGCCTTTGTTTCTAATGGATGGCAATGGTGTGATCATAGAGTATTGTGAATATATCATCACTCTTTCAAATGTCTCCCAGTTCTGTAAGAACTGGGCCTCTTTTTTTTCTTTTCTTTATAATTAGAACTTTTTGGTTGGTGTGGCTTAGGAAGCTTTTGGGACAATGTCTGGATGCATGCTCTATTGATCAACTCGAAGAGATTGACAAACAGCTTGAGAGCAGTTTAAGCACGATCAGAGCAAGAAAGGTAATCATTTTCATTTATACGGTGTGCCTAAAACGCGATGATTTTGGAAGTTAAACCCGAAAAAAGATGCCGTTTCTTCTGTATTTTGAATTCTTGTGCTTCTTTGTAATCCAGTTTTGTAAACTAACAAACTTAGCATGTATAAATCATATTCAGGCTCAGATGTTCAAGGAGCAGATAGATCAACTTAAAGCAAGGGTATATGTACCTGTCAATCTGTTTCAATCTTATAACAGTTTTTTTTTAATACTAATCTTATAACAGTTGGATTGGAAGAATATGACTTGTGTCAATATTATACCAGTTTGATTGTAAGTTCCTAATACATCTGTTTCTCATTTACATTTCAGGAAAGATTGTTATTAGAAGAAAACGGAAAGTTATCTGAGAAGGTGAACGTTTGCTCACTACTTTTCCCAATTTCAGTCATTTCAATGTGACCACTAGAACTAAGCATGCATGATGTAGCATCAAAAAAATGCATGTATGATAATTGAAAGAAAATGGTAGTATCAATGCGTTAAGATTTTCGGTGAAATCAAAGTTGGGATAGGGTTTAGCATAAAAATAAGTTGGGATAGGGTTTTTGGAGTTTTTGAGCTCGTTAATTCATATATATCAACCATGAGTCAAGGCACATAATTAAGTTTGAACAGAATTCTTATGTGTTGAATAGATAAACAAGGACTTGGGAGAATGTTCTGATGTTTTTCAATGGCATAGAATATCCCTATATGTTTTCATGGTATAACAAAGGAAGAGAAATTACATCATAATAATTAGAGGTCAACTAGAGATTCTTACAATTAACATTGATTACAGAAATCGAGTCATAAATCATGCTTGATTTCGTCAATCATGCGAACATTATGGTTCATGAATATCTCTCTCCAACCAACTTTATCAATATGCAAAAACCTCATCCTGTATTTTATGCAAGTATGTGAGTGAGTATATACGGATTTCAGCCCTGATCAATGCAGATTGATTTGAACTTTATGTCAGTGTTTGGTTAGTCTTTTGCCAAAACCAAAATTTTCAGATCGAAATTCAATGACGAAAAGCTAATAATTACTATACCTTTTTTTTTTTCCCCCTCCTGGTTAATCCATTGACGTATATTTGCTGAACTTTGTGATACCCTATGATAAATAGTGTGGAGTAGAGCCATGGTCACAATCAGCTGCACATAAAGCAGGTCCAACATACTTGAGCCTGAGCGGTAAGAGTGCAGAAGTAGAGACAGGATTGTTCATCGGACCACCACCGGTAATACGTAGATGATTGCAGTTATGCCTTGTGGTTGACTGCCTCTTCTATCATTAAATCCAATTCCAGAGACGAAGGTCATTCTTATTACATATTTTGCCCTCTACCCAACAAGCCTGATAGTGCATACTACATATCCTACTGCAATGCATCTCATCATGAGTTGAAATGGCACAGCAGGCCTTTCTCCTTCCTAATTGTAATTAAACATGTATAATATCCCTGCCTGGTTCCAATAATCAATCTTCAACATAATGTTTACCTGTTAGAAGATTGTTTAAGCATGCTGTTTACTAGTATTCATCAGCTAATTGTAATTAATAAATGATTGGTTTCACAGTAGTTCCAAAATTTCATGTATTGACTGCCGAAATATGATCAGTAACCAATTCCCTTGTTGAAGGCACATAACAAGAAGGAATTTTAATTTTGCGATTTGGTCATTAATTACTATTTTCTTTTCTTTTTCTTCTTTTATTGAATTCACTTCGCAACATTGCTTGTCCATTTGGATTTCTTAGTTACTATATAGTTTAAGACAAAGCTATGACAATGACGAAAAGACAAAGAAGACAAAGCTAGCTATGAAGAACAGAAGGTTTAGAAAAAGTCTAGCTTAATTACTAGTTTAGCGGAACTATTGGCGTGATTTATTAGCTCTATTAATGTCAATCAGGAGCCCATCTTTGTATCTCCATTTCGTTCTTTCTCGATTGTTTTTTTCGGCCGTTGGGGTTAGTTTTTTTGGTCTTTAATTGTACTTTGCTCATTACGTACTAACATTAAAGTATTCAACGAACATGCACCCCCACAAAAAAAAAAAAAAGTATTCAACGAATTATTGGAGACTGAAATGGGCCTGTCTCCCAATAATGAATGGTTCCTAGAGGCTTATAGATCACGGGCCCTTTGTTAGCCTACCCGGTCTCGTCTATAATAGTAGTAGCCAAACTCAACCACCCAAGAGGAACCAAGCCTATTTCCTAACATGCATAGGGCTGACCATCCTTTTCATTTAAGAAGAGGGAAATTTTGACTAATTAAACATGATTATGTCACTTTTAAGACAACACCGCCTTACCCTACGCCCTTAGTCCTTACCTCAACCTATATATGGTCTACTATATAGACAACTATATATGTTTTTGGTTTCCTGATTAATATTGTGTCTGGCTCTTAAAACGTACAGATTAATTCTGGGATTAGATACTGTTAAACCCATTTAACATCAATAGGAGTAGCTTCCTCGTATACTTCATAGTATATAAGATAGGGATTGAACTCGAAATTTTGCTCAAGGGATATGAGTTTTTTACTACTCGTACCTTACCAACTTTAAACAACGAATATCAGGATGCCTGTGCAAGGCTGTCCTGTGGTGTTTATATTGAGTAAGAGTACAAGTCAGGTTACAAGTAGTATACATAAACTAGACTTCTATCTACATGAGTAGATCAGAATATATAACTAACTATCATCATCTAATACTCCCCCGCAATTGGAGGGTGGTTGAGCAAACCAAACTCAAATTGTTCCTTAACAATTGAAAATTTGAAATGCCAAGAGATTTTGTAAAGATATCTGCCAATTGTTGTGCGGAATCTATATGGAGTACTTGAATCCGACCCTGCTGAACTCGTTCACGGATGAAATGAATGTCAATTTCTAGGTGCTTTGTTTTTTGATGCTGCACTGGATTATTGGCCAAAAAAGTTGCAGATAGATTGTCACAATGTATTGGTGTGAGATGTGCAATCGGAATGCGTAGCTTATGAAGAAGATTATGCATCCAAGAAACATCTGCTACTGCACTTGCAAGAGCTCGAAATTCGGATTCTGCACTACTGTGGGAGACTGTTGGCTGTTTCTTGGCTGACCATGAAACCAGATTACTTCTAAGGAAAACACAATATCCAGTGGTGGACCGTCTTGTATAGATACAGCCTACCCAATCAGCATCACTGTATACTACCAGATTTCAGATGTTGGTGGGTCAGAGAAGAAAACCAGAAGTGCGAGTACCAGAGAGATAACACAGCAAACGCTTTACCGCCTTCCAATGCTCAGTTGTTGGAGCATGCATGTATTGACACACCGAGTTGACGGCGTATGAGATGTCGGGCCTGGTGAAAGTCAAGTATTGCAGTGCTCCCACTACTGTACGATATAAACGTTGCTTGGGTTCAGGAAGAACAATACCTTGACTAAGCGATAATTGTAGTCGGGGCTGCATAGGTGTAGGTGCGGGTTTAAGATCCTGGACACCAGCACGCTCAAAGATTGAAAGAAGATACTTCTGTTGATGCAATAACAGTCCATCACGCACACGAGAAACTTGAATACCCAGGAAATAATGTAAGTCTCCAAGATCTGTCATGGAGAATTCCTGTTTAAGAAGAGAGAGCAAACTACACAAAAGAGTGGATGAGGAGGTTGTGAGTATGATATCATCGACATACAATAATAAATAAGCCACTCCTTGTGATGAATGGAGAGTAAACAAAGATGCATCCGAATGAGTAACCGAAAAACCATTGGCCATCAAGAATGTTGCAAAACGTTAGTACCACGCTCTGGGGGCTTGCTTCAAACCGTATAAAGCTTTCTGCAACTTACAAACATAATCAGGGTAAGTAGTATCCTCAAAGCCAGGGGGCTGCTTCATGTATACCTCCTCACGTAAAAAGCCATTTAAGAAGGCATTTTTTACGTCCAGTTGTCGTATATCCCAACCATGAGAGACTGCGGTGGTCAGGACTGTACGAATCCTCGCTGGCTTGACAACTGGGTTGTATGTTTCTTCAAAATCCTCCCATGCCCTTTGTGTATAACCTTGAGTGACTAGGCGAGCTTTATGCCTAGCTAAACTGCCATCCGAATTATACTTCTTCCTATAGACCCACCGAGAGCCAACAATGTTGATAGAAGAGGAAGGTGGGGGTACTAGGCGCCATGTGTGATTGTCAAGTAAAGCCTGATATTCATCGCGCATTGCTTGGCGCCAATTCTCATCCTTTGCAGCCTGTGTGTATGTGCGTGGAACTGTATCTGTAATAGTGGAGAGGTGGGCGTATTTGGGATTGGGTTTACGTATGCCATCACGCAAGCGTGTGGTCATACGATGAACCGGTGGATCAGAAGTTTCAAGGGAGTTAAGAGGAGCAGAAAAAGTGTTTTTGTTTGATGTATTTGTGTTGGGTAAGGGGAGTTCAGGGTCGGATAAGTGAGGGTGAACTGGAAAGGTCAAGGATGCAGGAAGTGTTTGTGTTTGAGAAGAAGTGGAAGAGCGAGGGTTTGTGGGTAGCGTTGTGCGTGGGGAAGAAGTTAAAGGAGTAGAGTGTGAAGAAATAGATTGAATTGGAGAGTCAGAACGCGAAAGTATAGGAAGGACAGGAGTTAGAGATAGAGATGGAACTAGTGCCGTGGGAAGACGCGTTACTGCCATTGGATCAAAAGATAGAGTTTGACGTAGTGGTTGTGTAGTAGTAGTGTTGGCTGCTGGAAAAGAAGTTTTATTGAAAACAACGTTCCTGGAGATTACCACCTTGCGAGAGATTGGATTAAAACAACGGTATCCTTTATGATTAGGAGAGACACCAAGAAATATATGAAGATCAGAACGGGGTGTTAATTTGTGATGACCAGGACTCATGTTTAAAGGATAGCAAGCGCATCCAAAAGCACGAGCTTGATCAAAACAAGGAGCTCGGCCATGGAGTACTTGAAAGGGACTTGACCATTTTAAAGACACATGGGGAAGGCGATTGTGAATAAAATTGACATAGTGCAAAGCTTCAACCCAAAAAGAAGGAGATAAATGAGCATGGAAAAGGACTGCACGAACTGAATTTAACAAGGTGCGATGTTTGCGCTCTGCCATTCCATTTTGAGGATGAGTATAAGGGCAAGACAAGCGATGAAGGATACCATTCTCACGCAAAAAGGAATCAAATTGAGCATTACAAAACTCACCTCCCCCGTCGGTTTGAAGAAAACGTATTGAAATATTAAACTGTGTTTTAATTTCAGCGTGCAAGTGTTCAAATTTAGTAAAAACTTCGCTTTTGGAACGTAAAGGATAAAGCCAGCAAAACTTAGAATACTCATCAAGAAATAAAATATAATATTTATAACCGGTAAAAGATGAAACTGGAGAAGTCCAGACATCACAGTGTATTACATGAAATAAACCTAGACTAGGTTCTAAGGAAGAGGGATAAGGCAACTGAGTTTGCTTTCTCTGCTGACAAGCTGAACAAAATTTTGATTTCTTATTGGTAAACAAAAACGGAAACTAAGTAGAAAACTATTGCAAAATGGGTTGTTCGGGATGACATAGGCGTCGATGCCATAGATCACCGGAAACACGAACAAGAGCTAAAGCTTGGGAAGAAGAAGACGGCACTCCAGGAGAAACTCGAATAGAGTAAAGAGACCTTGGATCATTGCACCGTATCTGTTGATGTTGGAAGTGTCGACCCTTCACAGAAAATCCAAAGGAGTCAAAAACAACGGAACATGAATTATCAAAAGCAAAACGTTTAATAGTGATCAGATTCTTAGTCAAATGGGGTACCACAAGAACATCTAACAAACGAAAAACATAAGAACCAATGTGAAAAAGTTTGAAACCAATATGGGTGATGGTTAAAAACGTACCATCCCCAACCTGAACAGAATCAGTGCCATGATACTCTTGGAAAGAATCCAATGAAGAAGTAGAGTTGGTCATGTGACTGGTAGCTCCTGTATCAGCATACCAAACGGGCGTGTGTTGCTCATGGAAGCCTGCATAATTTCGTTGAGGACAGTGACGAGCAGTGTGATTAAAAGCATCACATAACTGACACTGCACTGGTGGAGGTCCCAAAACAGATGGGTGAGGAGCCCGTGAAGAAGAAGAGTGATGAAAAGAAGGTGGTGATGAAGAAGAATCAGCCGGTGAAGGACGCGAAATAGTAGTGGATAGAGGCCGAGAAGAGGAAGACGAGTTCCAGGATGGGCGAGGAGGACCATATCCCCGTCCCCTGCGGCCACCACGACCGCCACGGCCACCACGGCCTCCGCCCCGACCGTGGTGTTGAGTAAAAAAAGCCTGAGATGAATCAAAATTTGGAGAAGGGGACAATGAGGTTGCTTTTGCCTTGCGTGCCTCCTGGGCAAGAAGAAGAGAACGCAATTCAAAAAAACAGGGAAGAGGACTTTTGGAGGTGATGAGAGTAACGATATCATTATAATCGTCAGGGAGACCATCAAGAACTTGCATGATGATATCATCATCAGGCAAGCGACGACCAATCGACTCAAGGTTGCCAGCAATATGACGAATGGATTGAAGATAGTCAGACATGGTTTGAGTTCCTTTTTTGGAATTAACAAAGGCCGAACGATACTCCATATATCGGGCCTGAACGTGATCATGGAAAAGTTGTTCTACAGACAACCAAACCTCTCGCGCGGTAGGGTGATAACCAGGACAAACTATGTGTTTCAAAAGATCAGGGCTGATGGTGGCATAGATCCAGGTGACTAAAGTGCTATTAATCTGTTGCCAATATGTGTATAGAGGATTGGGTTCTGGTGGTGAATCAGGTGTGGTAGAGGGCAGAAACGCTTCTGGTGGCACACTAGTTCCATCGATATGATCTAACACCTGGTGGGATTGGAATACAGTGTAAAGAAGGCTTTGCGAGACTAGAAAATTACTGAAATCTAGCCTAGCAGGGACATAATTACGGATGTTACTAACACTTAAAACGGAATGAGCGGTTGAACTAAAAACCTGAGTAGCATTGGAATGAGAGGAAGAAGAAGAAGAGGAAGAAGAGGAAGAAGAGGAGGAGATGGAACTGGATAGGGTGGAAGAAGAGGAAGACATAGTAAAGATCTAAAGAAGAAGATGAAGAAAGGAAGAAGCACAGACTCAAAGGATAAGAACCTGCTCCGCTACCATGTAAACAACGAATATCAGGATGTCTGTGCAAGGCTGTCCTGTGGTGTTTATATTGAGTAAGAGTACAAGTCAGGTTACAAGTAGTATACATAAACTAGACTTCTATCTATATGAGTAGATCAGAATATATAACTAACTATGATCATCTAATACCAACAGCCATTACAACTATTGCTGCAAAAACTGCTACTAATTTGAGGCTGAGTTTTGGAGCTAGGTGCTTCAATTTTTGGTTAAAACAGGGGCTCAAAGGCCTTGTATTTCCTTAAACAATACTTACAGCTCTAGGAGTAGAAGCTCCAACCAAATCTTGCAGTAGGAGTGAACTGATCTCGGTACATGTACCTGCGTAATGTTCAGTGTAGCCTGTCATCTCAATACCTCTATTAGCATAAAAATCTGTGCAAGCATTAGCCTCTCTATAGGCATGTAAGATAATCACTTCCTAGTCCCTCTCCAATAAGAGTTTCACTGAGCGACTCAGAGAGCTCAAATCATTATTGTAGTTGGGCATCTTCAACAATAACGAAACTGCTGCACACGAATCCAATTCCAGCTCCACCTTTCGAGCTCCCATATTCCAGGCCTTCTCCAATCCAACTCGTGCCGCCCAAAGTTCTGCCGTAATGGCATTGCACCAACCAATCCCACCAGCGAAAGCTGACAGGAAGCGGCCATCAACGTCCCTAATTATTCCACCAATACCTGCTTGTTCAGGATTGCCTTTGCTAGCTCCATCTGTGTTGACCTTAATCCATCCCTCTTTTGGTTTCTTCTAATAGATTAATTGCACTTCTTTACTTGATATCAAACCTGCATGTCGGCCATTACAAGCCTTCAATTCCTTCAGGAAGAGCATGCACGCTCTTAAGCAATCCTCCACTTCCATGGGATTTTCGGGGCTAAAGACCCTGCTGTTCCTGTGTTTCCATATAAACCAGCTAACAACCCCAAACACAATCTTCCATTCTTCCTTTTAGCTACCACTTCCACAACCCGACATATTCCTCAATAGCCAGGTATCCAGCTCACCTTCAAAGAAAGATACTGGCACATGATATTCTGACTTGAACTTGTCCCAAACTAATATAGCTTCCGCACAATCCCTTAGCACATAGAGAACAGACTCACTCTGAAGATTGCAACGAGGGCATTTATCCGATGCTGCCATACCTCTTTTATATCTTTGCTCATTTGTCAGAATTCTTTCATGAGAAGTCAACCATAAAAATGAACGGATATGCTGAGGACCATCCCATTTCCAAATCAAATTCCAGATTTGGCATTCCTCTCCCCTTTTAGGAGTATTCAAATATTTGTAGGCAGCCCCAATAGAGAATTGACCATGTCGACCATTCGACCAGGCCACTGAATCTTCAGGCGCCTCGGCAGTAGGAGGGCAAATGGCAAGGATCTTCTGGATAGCCCTCTCTGGTAATAGACTTCTTAATTCTTCAACCTCCCATTGACCTTCTTCATTAACAAAGTCACAAACTTTTCTATTAAGCTCATTCCCTTCAAGAGGGTGGTCAAGCTCATTAATCAAGTATCCGTGTTCCACTACCCATAAATCTCTCCAAAATTTCACATCTTGCCCATTCGATACCACCCATCTCAGCCCTCCTTCAAATGTCTCCCATAAACCTCTCAAATTCCTCCAAAGGTGAGACACAATACGGCTTTCCTTCATACACCAGTCCTCTCCATTTTTCTTCTAATATTTCACCATTAGGACCTGCACCCATAATCTCTCAGGTTCAGTAATCATTATCCAGATCAACTTCAATAAAAAAAGCCTCATTATTACTTCTCATCTCCCTAATTCCAAGGCCTCCCATTAGTTTTGGTTGACACACAATATCCCATTTCACCAGGTGAATCTTTCGCTTATTCTCCTCCCCTCCCCAAATAAAACGCCTACAGAGTCTATCCACCTCATCACACACACTTCGAGGAAGGGCTGTACTCTGCATAGTGTAACTAGGAACTGTATTTAGGACAGATTGGCACAGAGTCACTCTCCCTGCAAATGAAAGATTGGATACCTTCCATTTTGATAAGTTTTGGTTCACTCTCTCCACAACGCCCCTATAAGTGTTCTTAGTGACTTTACCATGTAGGAGGGGCACCCCTAGGTATCTTCCAAAGTCTTTTGTGAGAATGAATCCACATTCATCAGCCCATTTTCTTCAGTCTACCATCGGTATATTTTCAGAATAGAGAATTCTTGATTTGTCCTTACTTACTTGCTGGCCAGAGACGTTGCAAAACATCTCCAAACAGCTTCTAACAACCCGCACTTGCTTTGGAGACGCTTCAGCAAAAAGCATAAGATCATCTGCAAATAGTAGATGTGAGATACGAGGTCCATGGGAATAAAATCTGAAGGGTTTCCATCTATTATCATGCACTGCGTCAGTGATTATATGAGAGAGTTTATCCATGCACATGACGAATAAATAGGGGGACAAGGGGTCCCCTTGTCGCAAGCCTCTTGTAGGTGAGAATGTCTCTGAAACCGCACCATTCCACAAGAGTTGCATGGAAGGACTTCTCACGCAGATCATAACTAGCTCACATAGCTTCCCTGGCAGTCCAATTTCCTGCAAAGTCAGCTACACAAAATCCCAATCAAGTCGGTCGTACGCCTTGGCTAAGTCAATTTTCAGCGCCATATATTTTTTAGTCTTCTTCTTCCCTCTCATTGAATGCATGATTTCTTACGCAATTATAATGTTATCCACAATCTGTCTTCCTGCTACAAAGCTGCTCTGGTTCTCACTGATAATGGAAGGCAAGAGAGGCTTCACCAAGTTGACTAAGACTTTGGAGATTATTTTATAGTTCACGTTGCATAGGCTAATAGGCCTGAATTGTCGGATATCATCAGGAATGGCAACCTTTGGGATGAGTACCAGAAAAGTCTTATTCACCTTCCTTAAGTCCTCTTTTCCATCGAGGAATGCTCGGACAAATTTTAGCACATCCGGGCCAATTATTCCCCATTGTGATTGGTAAAACAGTGTTGGGTATCCATCTGGGCCAGGTGCCTTTAAAGGACCCAATTGTTTAACTGCAGCCACTATTTCTTCTTCCGAAATGTTCTGCTCCAATTTGTCTATGGTTGCTTGATCAAGCATAGGAAACTTGGTTGTAGTGGTCAACACCTGTCATGCTATGTCCTCCTTTTGATAAAGCTCTTTGAAAAATTCCACTACATGATTTTGAAGTATCTGTTCATCCCAAATCCATTCTCCATCACTATCCTTTAAAGCAATCACCCTATTTGTTCTCCTCTATACTACTGTTGAGAGATGATAAAAGTGAGTATTTCGGTCACCCTCTATTAGCCATTTTAATCTCGACTTTTGGTGCCAAAGAATTTCCTTTTGTGCCAATGTTCTATTGTAGTCAATCAGCAATTCCTCTTCAAGAGCATAAAGAAATGGGTTAGGATGGATAGCAAGTGCTTTCTGTACCCCGTTTAACCTCGCCAATAACCGACGTTTTCTGTAGAAAACGTTCCCAAATACCTCCTTGTTCCATTTCCTTAAACAGTCCTGAAGCCGTAGTAGTGCCTCTGCTATATATGAGTCCTTACTCCAATTAGTTGTTACCATCTTCTGAAACTCTGTATGTTGTAACCACATTGTTTCGAATCTGAAGGGTTTAACCATAGGTGAAAGCCCAAGATCAACCTGTAGTTTCAGAAGTACCAGATGATGATCCGATTTTACTCTTGGTAGATTCCTTATCACCGCTTCAGGGTAGAGCAGACTCCACTGTGTGTTACAGATCACTCTGTCAAATCTTTCAAAGATCCTTCCTAGTCCCGCTCTTTTAGGACCCCTCCAAGTAAACTTAGGTCCAACTGCACCCGCATCCACTAGATTACAATCATCAAGCCTTTCTCTGAACCATCGGCAACGTCTATTATCAGCAGGCAATCCTCCTCTCTTCTTTTCCATGAGTAAGACATCATTAAAATCACCCATGACAGCCCATGGTCCATTTATCTCCCCTGCAATTCTTCCGAGATCTACCCAAAATTGCTCCTTGAGGCTAATATTCGGGTTCACATAGACAAGAGTTAAAAACTATGCCTTACCATCACACTCCGTAATCTTAGCATGGATATATTGCGAGCTAGATTCCAGCACTTCAAAGGCCTCCATGTTTCTCCTGCTTAAAATCAATATGCCTCCCGAGAATCCAGTAGCATGGACACATGCAACCCAATCCAAACCGAGCCTACGGACCACTTTATCAGCATAGTCCCCGCTAATTTTAGGTTCCACAAGAGCCACCAAATCGGGATTGTGTATTCTCATCAAATCAGTCAAAATACCATGAAACCTTTTACTACTAGCTCCACGGCAATTCCAATATAGAACAGTACTAATCATGAAGAATGTGATAAATAAGAACACTCACTCCACAGGATCAAGAATATCTGAGGGAGAGTTCCCCTGAACCCTTCAGCTATAGCCGCCTGCTGGTTCACTAATCCTTGCTCCAAACAAGTTGGGTCTGGAGGTCTGCCCGAACTCATTACTTCCAAATCAAAGCTATTATTTCCTCTCCCATAATGTACATCAGTAGGGATTGACGCGCATACAAGTTCGGAAATAACTCCGCTTTTGGAGGTAGATGAATCATTTAATTGTAGAGATTTGCCGGCGTTAGTAATATCCTTCAAGGGACCCTTAGCCTTATCCTTCAACAACATCGCCTTCCCTCCCCCTATCTTCACTATTCTACCATCATCCTTCATCTTAGGCATCTCCGTGGCCACAGCATCCACAACACTCTTTGCTCTCTCTGTATTGCTCCTTTTTCCTTTCTGAACTATGCCCACACCATTTCCTGAAGCCTCAGGTCTCACTTGTTTCACACTCGGTGCCTCCAGCACATTCCCCGCATTACCTCTCTCGCTATCATCCTCAAGCCCATCCAGCACGTCAAATCTTGATTTCCGTGTTTCCACCTGCTTTCCGGCTTGTTGTTGCTGGGAATTTCTCCTAGGTCGAGCTTTTCTCTGCACCAACATCCACTGACCTCTAGTTTCAAACACCTCTGGACGTTCCCTAGACATAGCAGCTCCTTGATAGTAACAAGGCATCACTGACTGTTCCTCCTGCCCTTCATGCATTACGTCATCAGACTTGGATTTCACATTCTGGCACACCTCTTCTTTGTGGCCATAAAGGCCGCAGGCAAAGCAAATGGAGTGCAAACCTTCATATTCAACCCTCCATATCTTCCTTCCCGTGCGAAATTTCGCCACCAAAGGCTTGGTCAAGTCCACTTCAACGCATACTTTAGCGAACTCAGCACTTTCCCCAGCCAAAGTGGCCCTATCCACTCTCAGCGTCTTGCCCAACTTATTCCCAATTCGGGTCAGAGTTTTGTTCTCATAAAACTCCATTCCTAAGTAAGGAACATGGACCCATACGGCTACACGATCTATCGAGGCTTCAAAGGGATCGAAATTTGGGTGCCATTTCCTCACAGTGAGGTAATGGTCGGCTACCATGTACGGTCCTCCAGCAAGAACACTCTCATAGTCTTCTGCACAGGCAAAATTAACCAAGAAAAAGTCATTACCCATGGCAGCAAGAGTATAGGGTCGACGTGTTGGCCACAGCATGTGCAATCGATTCTGAAGGAACCGATATCCAACTCGTTTGCCCAGCATCTTGATGATGATCGCATTCTTCCAACGGCTATACAGATATCTTTTTTCAGCAGCCGAGAATCTGATGGCCGGACATTCAGGATCCTCCAGCTCATCTTCAGAGTCGGACATCACATCATCAAACAACGATTCCTCCAGTTGATCGTCCATCACCGAATCATTCTCCAGTCGCCCAAGCAGAAGCTCCTTAAAGGGCGTCTTTCGTCTTGCAGTCTCACCTACACCCTCACTTGAATCCTCACTATTCCCACTATTCTGCCCCATACCACTCGCCCCTGAGCCTAACCGCACCTTCTTATGACTGTGGCCAAGCCGGTCTTCATTATTCCTCTCCTTATCCCCTCCTCCCTTAAGGGAAGGAAGATCTCCTGTTACCATCCTTCGAGCGCCCACCACCTGTTTGTTTTAAAGCACAAATGAAAACTCAGAACTAAGAAGTTTCAATTGAGAGATTTTCACGCGCCTCACATGCAATTTTTAACGTCGTGGGGGTTCTAGGTGCGTCAATCAATTATGAGACTATGGAGCCAAAACTTGATTATTTAGCTTATACTATGTACGACACATATCTGACGATGTTGGTCCAGTATACATGAATTTGTGTATGGTCTCCCATTAAAACCATATATACTAAATAGCTAGTAGTACGCTCGGCTCTCATCAGGGATCAGTCAGACAGTGGAGCATTTAATAATAGTATTATTTTTGGCCCCTCTAAGCTGGACCACTTCGAATTTGAAATGGTACAGATAGATTCAATTTAGATTTACGAGTTTGTGAAGTAGTCAGGAATATTAAGTGAGGAATCTGCCAAGTTTTGCGCAAAACTGCATCTGCAGATCATTACCCTCGCTGCATTCGATGCTGTAAAGGAAAACAAACAAAAAACAGGACTAACCCCCCCAAAAAAGAGAACGGCAGAATTTTGTTCCATTAGTGTAGTTTTGGGCTTCTCATTTTTCTTTTCTTTCTTCTTTTTTTAATTTAACAAGGGTTTTTGCTAAATTGATGATGATTTCACCGCAAGCTCCATGAATTTCCGAATGGGTTATAAAAGCTTTTGGTTTTTGTACCTTCTCTGTAGGAGAGTTCAAAACTTCAAACGCTGACGTTTTCATTTTTTCCAATATTGTCTTCATTTTGGTCTAGAGACTAGCTAGCTAGTAACACCACCCTACTTTACATTCTTAGGGAAAATAAAAACCCTATATATGCAAGAACATGACATGAAATTGTCGTACGGTGATGATTTAAATCTACTAATATAGTACTACTATGCAAAAAATAAAAAGAACTATATATCCATAAGCCATCGATTTGTACACCAGAATTTTACTCGAGTTTCCATTTGATCCATGTACCATTAATTGAAAAGTTGCACCAAGCCTGGTAATTGAAAATATGATCCTAGAATGCGACTCAAAAAAAATTAAAAATTTACAAACAAGTACTACTAGTATTTGCTCGATTTTCCAATTGACCGTTATATATACCCTCATTAAAGCCTCGTGCTACGTTGTAAGGGTCTATTTAGATTAATGCCACCTTAACATCGGTCAACTCATGTGTTCAAAAAAAAATAATGAATCCAATTTGTGACCTCATCATTAATAATTTAATATCCTCCCTCCAATTAAATGGATGGGCCATTGATTTCCCTTTTTAAAGTGGAGACCAACGGGTATAAAGTTTCTGTAAATTTATATCAGAAACCCAGGAGAGGAAATTAAGGAAACTGAGAAGCTGCAGATGAAGCCCCAGATCTACAAGCACAAGCCTCAATCCAAACAGAGCAAACTTCGTTTGACGGACACGTGTCCAACCATATCTAGCATATGTCTATTCTAAGACCCCAGATGCCATCAATTTTCTTTTTGAACTGATCATCTTCATCATCTTCATTATTGATACATTTAATGAACATATACAAAATGATCTAGCTATATGCGTGTTCTCTTTTCTTCTTCTTCTTTCTCTACACTATATGCGTAGACACCACAGGACTTGAATTAGTAATTTCTCTGTTCTAATTATTGCTCTTCTTTACCTCTTCGAAAAGAAAAAGTTACTTCTTCTATCAACTGCGGCTTAATTTGTACGTGCATCTCCCGTGGGTGGACTTATATTCCTTCTTTTTCTTTTGGTTTTGCCTTTACACTTTATGTTTGATTCTCTGAAGAGCAGTATGGCATTGAATTTTGAGTCCACGGAGACCCCAACAAAAAAAAGAATTGATTTAGTGATGAAAAGCAACATACTTTCCTGGCCTCCTGTTCGAACTTTTACTTCAACCTAAACAATTTTCACATCCAATTTTGGATAAGAACTTTATGAACATTTTGCAAAGTGATTTATTAATGATATATGAAACTGTCGATTAAATTTCTCATTTTCCCTCAATATGAGACATTAGGCTGGACTGAATTGAAAGGATCAATCAAATGTTGAGTACAATAATTTTTATACGAGGAAAAGAATCGAATTCGTCCCTCATCTTGGCCCCGAGGCTTGTTGGCCGTATTAGGCTCCGGTGCCACAGCAGTCACTTTAAGTCATTAAAATTCACGTACGTCTTCTCGGGTCCATGCAGGGCGTCACCATCTTTTTAAGTATCAGTCTTTTTCACTTTTCTTCCCTTTTACAAGCACAAACTTCCAAGAAAATACGATCCAAATCTAACCCCAAAAGTGACATAATTATTCGGTTCAAAAATTGCCCCACTACTATTTATATGTTTGTAGCTACTTCCAATTTCTTCAATTCCTCCTAGGTTTGGTTTTGTTAATTAATGAGTGCTTACTTCCTTTTGGCCATTGGACAAGGTTATAAAGTTACTTCCAATGTTTGATGGACCTGGCTTTTGCCACGAACAAGAAGAGACTGAAGCTTTGCCAGCTTCAGAGAACCTTCTCTAGTTAGTGCTAATATTTACTCTTAATTAATTACTTAAGTTCTTCGCTGCATTAATTGAGTGTCTGACCCTGTTTTTTAATGAAAGCTTTGATTTGATCCCCAAAAGGAAAAAGAAGTTTGCTACTCTTTATACATTTCCGTAATGTTCAAGACTTTCATGGACTCTGAAATTTCTTATTTGGTGAAAACACAGTCAGTGTAGTCAATCATTTTTTTTTTTTTTTTTTTGATCAAAAGTGTAGTCAATCATGACCTCACCCTTATTTGATAGATCATGTCCTACTTCCCCCCCCCCCCCCCCCCCCCCCCCCCTCCTCCTCATTACTTCTATATATAGGTGTGCTAGACTTGATTTTATTCATGCATGGAAATGAATGAACTGTTGAACCAAGAAGCACACCAACAGTTCAAAGGCTGGGAAGAGTATTCATGCATGGACATCATTATGTCCGGTCCATATCTCTTATATATCAAGCAACTCTCAACTGAACAAAATACTATAATGATGCATGTATAGAAGAACAACACTCATAAATCATAATCCACCAATATAATCATAACCACAACACACACCAGACAGAAAGAAGTTGATTGTCCATATGACTAAAAGCACACAAAGAAAACAAAAAAAGAATTGTGATATTATGTATACATGAACTATACAATATACATAGAAGTGGGTAGAGGGAAAGTATGGGAATCCTCAGTCAAATGTTGTCTAAAAAAAACCAATGTAAGGGGGGGTCAAGGGTCACTATCTCCACGTGTAGTCCTCAAAACCTCTTTTTACAAAGTCCCAAATAGCATCTCATCACGTGAATGACCCATCCCCCATGTGACCCTCCTGCACTTTGTTCCCCTCTCCCTCCAAAACCCACCCATTCAAATCAAAATCAAATTCACACACAAAAAAGCAAAAAAAAAAAGAAAAAGGATTAATCCTTTATTACAACAAGCCGAGGCCTAAGCTTAAATGCCTCATTTTAATATCCCTATGATTATAATCTTCATACAAGGCCAGAGCCGCCTCCTGCACTAATGTGTCTATTATATCCTTCTCTATTTCCATCACAATCCCTTCTCCTTCCTCTTCAAATGCTGCCTCATTTTCGACCCACAAATCTGGCAAATCCTTGTCTATCAAGGCATCAATGTCTTCAAGAACTTGGCAACTAGAACAGGGGAAGTCCCTAATTCTTGAACAAAGCATCTCGATCAAATGTGACCCTTTCATGTGCCCACTAATAAAATAAGATTGTCCCATAATCGAGCTACCCACCCAGGGTCTCATTTTAATGAAAGGCCTTAATATATCCACCAACACCTCATCAACGAGGTGAAACAGTAACTTTCTGTTACAGCGGTGCCCCAGCTGATGACCAACCCCGTACTTTTCACCCGTGGCCAGGGGCTCAAGGAGGTAAAAAATTGATGGGTCTAATGGATGGGAAGGGGAGAACCAGCTAGTACAAGACACTGGGGTATCTTTGTCTATCCCAGTACGTCTTAGTATTCTAGTGACGTACTCATGATATTCCACTCCTCCAGGGCCTCCAGCTGTGGCGGTGCAGGGGGCGGTGGCGGCGGCTGCAGCACCGTTAGACCTGTCCCGAGGGTGGTGATTGTTGTTGATGTTGTTCTTGTTGTCCCAGTTGTCTCGGGAGTGGAGCTTGTCCGTTTTGTACGACTGGCTCGAACAACTAGATAACTGTGAGCCACGTTTCGATTCCTGAGCATCTGCTAGCACCTGCTACTTGCACACATAACGCATATATGTAACACTCACGACTAACGATTACGTTTCTCTAAAAGTAAGCAAAAGACAACTGCGCCTACTCGGGGAAAAAAGGATACAACGTAAAAAAACAAAAAAAGAACTGAAGAGAAAGAAAATAGTACTACTATAGAACTGCAGTTATGGATATGTACCTTAATATTGTTACTTTGAGGTAATTTAGTAGCTGGGGGAGTAGGGTCTTTCTTGACCGGAAGGAGGGTGGGGACAGTACTGATATTGTGGAGGAGCTCATTTGACAATGGGGTTTTCTTGCATTTCTTGTCATGGGGATTAATGTTGGCTCTAGGTGGTGTTGTAGGGCGAACAAACGGCTCTTCTTGCTTTTTTCGGATAACGTTCGGTGTCTGAGGGAGTTTCTTGAGCCTTGGTGGTGGCGGTCCAAATCTTTCTTCGGTTACTTTCTTGCATTTCTTGGTCTGTCTTTGGCGATGATGATATTGGTGCTGGTGGTGGTGGTCATACTCTTGCACCGGCTCCAAACTTGGTTTGTTATAAAATGAAGAATCTTTTGTGGTCTGTGATGATAGAATATTAACCTGCAAAGATGTTAAAAGTGGCTGTTTTTGAGGGCGAGAAATGTCGTGGTCCTTGTTGAACAGTACAGGATTGACCGTACTCGTGATTGGTGGCTTGCTTTTCTGGTCCAAAGATTTTAGCCTTGGAGAAGAAGAGGAAGAGGTTGATAATGAGTAGTGTTTTCCTGAACTGGAAACATCAGCATTATTAATTGCTCTGCTACTCATAGCTTGGGAGAGTTTCTTGGATTTCAGTTGGCTAACAAGAAGCTCCTGATCTCTCCTCCCTTGTTCTCTGTTCCTTACCGCCGTGTTTGTAATATCCAACCCAACTTTCCTGCTAACACTTTCTTTAACCTGCTTCACAATCTGCCTCGCGTAATGCCCTGGACTCCTACTCTCCTCTTCGGCCTTTGGCTGTTTTCTTTTCAAAGAGGAGAAGCGAGACAGGCCCATCTCCTCGCTCGAAGTACTCATGTTCTCTTTGTTGATTTGTAGAGATAAACGGTGCTCAACATCTGATCTTCTCGCTGATGATATTCTTGGAGTTTCTGGCAAAGACCGAGTGCTTCTAGTATCACTGTCCAAGCTTCTTCTGTGGCCCGTTAATTTGGTTTGGAGAGGATATTGTTGAGAGCGAAGAGGGTGGTGCAGAAGATGGGACTTGGTTGCTTCATGGTGTGGCGTCCCAAGAGTGGATGAAGAAGAAAGTCTTGGTGAGGAGCTCTGGTCAGGAAGGAGATCAAGACCCATGAGTCTTGCCACCAAAGTTGGAGTCTTGGTAGCCGGGGAGGAGCTGATATCTGAGGAGGATGAAGAATCATTTGCAGCTCCATGTACTGTTAATCTTGTATTCCCTTTTGTTTTAATATGAATTCCAATCTGCAGTTCATCCAAACCAAAAGTGGTGAGTTGAAAAAAGACCATCATTATGGTTATCATTACTCACTTTATGAAATCAAGGACTCTTGGAAACAAACATTGCTTAAAAAAGCAGAAACCCAAAAAAAATTAAAAACTTTGTATAAAAATAAATAAAAATATTGTGGCATGGGTAAAAACTTACTGGGATATTTAAAGTGTCATCTTCATGTATGTTTACTGGCAATGATGGCTCCTCTAGCTCCAAGCTATTCCTTGGTGCTTCAGAACCTGATGAGTTCCTCAAAATATGTCATTTTCACCAAAGAAAGAGCCAAAAATGCAGATATGCTTGGAGAATGATATATTCACACACAAACCTTTAGGAATAGGAGGCAGCTGCTCATCAGGAAGGAAAGAGTTTGTGGTCTGAGCAGAAGAAGGCTGTTGCTGGTGCAAATTAGTGAACGGAAACTGATAGAAATCAAAAATTTGAAACATAGAACACATGCAGCCTGGTGCGGTGGCATTGTCACCCTCTCTTCTTCCTCCTCCTCCTCCTTTCTTCGAAGATTTGGCACCACCCCTCGACCATTCCTTGCCCATGTTTATATATATCTTGTAAAAATTTTCCTCTGCAGTGCAGTCTTGCTTTGTAGTAATAGAAAAGAGCAAGCAAGAGAGTGTGGTCAAGAAATGAGAAACGCAGAGGTTGCTTATGATATATGGGTACAAGCTAGCACAAGTACTAGTACTAGCAGTAGTAGTAGTAGTAGTAGTGCAGTAGCAGTTTTGGAGTAGTGATGAGGAAGAGCGTGTGTGTGGCTTTATGTTTCTCTGTAGGACGTTTAGTGAGGGAGCGGAAAAAGCGGATCCATGAAGCATATATATGAATAATCAGCAAGATTTGATTTTTGCAGGAATTTAAAGTGGTAGTACAACAAAATGGTGTATTGTATTGTGGGGTTTTGCTATTCTTTTTTATACTATTTTTATCACTCTCACTCACTCACCCTGATTTCTTTATCTCTGCTTACTTATCTTTTTATTTTTTTCAAAACTTCTTTTAATATTTTCATCTCACTCTGGTTTATCTTTCACCCTCTCTCTCTCTCTCTCTGCTTATCTTACACACTCACTCCCAGGTTTTACCAGACCAAACCTGCTCTCTCTCATTGGGAATAGGAATTTTTAACAAAATTAATGTAAGAAGATGACGATATGGCCACGCACCTCACCTCAGTCTGTCTCTCACACTCTCTCTTCCTTTCTCTTTTTCTCTCGTTGTCTCTTTGGAGCTCTGTTCACAATGTGATTCCTACACTTCACCCCCACCCTGTGTTTTTAAATACGAGGTGTGGTTTGTTGGGGATCTGCAAAATCACCCTTTCGTGTTAGATTTACATCAAGTTTATCCTCCCACATTTATTTTTTAATAATAAAATCAACTCTAGCTAGGTACCAATTCATTGTTGTTTAATTTATTCTACCAGTGATCAGACCAACCACAATATTCAGGCATTATTTTTTTGTTCAGAATTTCTAATTAATTTACTCCACTCCTGAAGGTTTTTGAATTTGCATAATTAATTAGAGAAATTGGTGACCGTTTGCCTTCTGACAATTCCTATATGGATAATATATACTATATACTCCAATCTTTCTTTCTTTTCCCGATCAAAAAAAAATAATCTTTCTTTCTTTTTTAATATTTTTCTTCCCTGATAACGCATACAATACAACTGAGTTAATCAGAATATGAAACATTGGTAAAAAGTTGATCAGTTAAGACTCAAAAAGATTCCAATTCCTCGTTTTGTATCGAGTATACGTTATGAGTACCATAATGGAAGTACTTGCACAAGTTTAAAAGTCTTCATGCATTATTTTCATGGTATAGCTCGAAAAGAAGTCTTATTTGTCATATACCTTTCTGACCTGTTGGTGAATATGCTTAATCAAATAGTAGCAAAGATCCCTGTACTTTGAGCAAGAATGCAGCTCTTTAGGTTCTCATATTACCACATATAGGCACGTCTACGTGATTTTACTGCACTAAAAGGTCAGTGGTGGTGCTTGATTTGCAGAGGAGCTAACCAAGTACAAAAATGTTCACAACAGAGTTGTTCAATAAAAGAAAACATAGTCTTACTTATATTCTCAAAAGCGCTTTCAATAAAATATGATTTAGAGTTCTATCTTCTATATATATACAGTTAGGTAATCCTCATTTCAAAAATATAAGTTGGATCCAGGGGACCGCAATTTATACATAAACAGACGTTTTTTGTGCATCATGTGATGGAATCATGGAATGCTGGTATAGCTGATGTGCCAAGACAAATTGGCCATGATGAGGGCCCTCATGTTATTCATTGATACTATAGCTTATAATAAAATCCCACTTCACTGAGATTGAGGGCTGTCCCCTCTTATACTATTATGAACCCTCAAGGGTCGTTAGGACCACAATTTATGCCTTGAATTGTTACTCTTCTTGTTGAGATATATGTCATGGGAATTGTTATTTTGCATGTCATGGCTGCTAGCAGAGAGTGTCCTTTCTGGTGGGTAGAGTGATAATTAAAAAGAAAGATGAAGAAATTTCTATTCTGATGAATTCCTGACAGTATTATATTGTACCTGCAAAATAATGGTGCTTGCTTTTAGATAAGTGCCAGGAGAAAGGATACTTTTCGTAATGGGGCTTGGTATTTACTTCAAGATTCCTTGAGCTAGCTGTAACTCTGAATTCGACCCTTCTACCTAACATACTAACTATAACCACTTTCACCCCTTAACTATGCTTTGGTCTTTGAGGGGCTCAATATCATTTAAATTCATCACTTCCCTCCATAAATCCCTGCTACAATAATCTGCCAGTACTGGGTACGTAACCCACAACATTTATACCACTAGTTTCTCTTGTCAAATGTTTGAAAATATAAATTCTAATACGGGGTACACTGTACGTGTATGTGTACGTGGGGTGACAAAACAGAATTCTGTAACTATGAACTTATCTTGCAACATAAAACGGAATTTATGGGAAAGCTGAATCAAGAAATGATTTGGCTCAATCCTCTCACTTCCAAGTAAGATAAAAGAAAAATCCCGGTCACTCGCATCACATAATTTAATAGAGAGAATGAATGAAAAGAGCTACTCATGCTATGGATATTGAAGCCATTTCTGCAATTCTTCTGTTTGACCAATTAATGTAAGGACAGAATCAGAGTAGACTGTAGAATATACTGTACTGTATAGTTATGTGTACACACCAAAAGAAAAAGAGAGGAGAAAAAAAAAAAACTAACAGGTGAGCCCGGAACCTTTTAGTTGAATTAATTACAGTATGACCAATGATGCATTCTTTCGTGTGACAGGAATTGATCAATAGGTAGGGCATCAGTGTTTGGAAGATGAAGCTAATTTTCTTTCTCCCTCCCTAGTTTGCAAATCTGACTGGCGGTGGCTTAGCTGCCAACTGTTTTGAATAGAAAACATATGGAAAAAAATATGATAAACCTGGGGCTTTCTTGACCCACCACTTGTCTGCATAATCCCTACACAATTCTGAACGTCTTTTATCATTCCCCTGCATTCAACCTCTAAGAAATGGACCGTGTATATTGCAAGTGTAATGGAGACCCACATATAGTAGCAAGTAATACAGCGACCCATCCATTATCAGTTTTTAACTTGTTATATATCCATGGGTCCCAATTTTATGACAGTAGAATAGGACCTGCTGCCTAATCAAGGACTATGGAATAGCAAACTTAAGCCTTCCTCTTTTGGTTTTCAATTCACCCTGTAGTTATTCAAAAGTAAAATAGCTAGTACTGTTTAAGGCTTTGGCCTTTAAAGGTTCAATCACTTCGTTATTAATACACTGACTCAGGGAAATTATGCTGTCTCCTAGTACTATACTTATGTAATCCTGTGTATGTTTTTCTTTTCTGATAATTGGGTGTTGATTAATCGGTGTATGTTTTAAATGCCAAATTTGGACCTCACCAGCGCTGATACATGACAGCAGGGTGAAGTCAGTTTGTGGTAAATTCGTGAAACAAAATAATAGCAGTAATCAAAAAGATTAGACAAACTTTTGCAGGAAGAATAGGGCCAATCACCCTAGTGGCAAAACAGTGGTCACATCTCTAGCATTTGCCATCATTTCCATTACAGATGGATAAGTATTCTTATATCTTACAACCTCAGTTCTGCAATATTATTTGTCACAAATATTGTGTAAATGAGATAGTTTCTGCAAATCTTTTCTTTTTTCCCCGTCGTCCGCGGACCTTTGCCCCGGACTAACCCGGATCTGGCCTAGGTGGTGCACTTAGTTATTATGGGTGAGCCTGCAAATTTATTATTTGTTCCACCTTTTGAGTTTATTGGCACCCGAAGCTTTTAAAAAAAAAAAGAACACTAGAAAAGTGTGGGAGAATGAGTCATGGCCTTGCTTGTATTGGTATATCATGAAAAAATGGAGAGACAAATTAACTGCAAATGGAGTAAAAGAAACTATTCACCCCTGTGGTAACGAGGAAGGAAGATGACAGCCCAAGTACAAACTCCCCACCTCCACCGGGTGCTCTGTTAAGGGTATTATATATAAGTACCACCTACAGATTAAATTTCCCCAAGTAAAGGGAACATGCACACGGGAGGCTGCTTTTTCCAGTTTTCCTCATTCATGTCACAACAAGATACCATCAACAGGGCAATTTTTTTCTTTTTGAGATTCATTTTCATCATTGACATATTTGCAGTACTTGATTGCTCTAGAAGAATAACAAATTATGGTACGTGAGTTTGCTGTACTAGCATTCAAACATTTGAATTTGAAACAGTGTACGCTAGCTATATCTTCTTCAGTCTTTATATCCAATCCGTACATAACATGTATGGTAGTAACGAAGAATAAAACCGAACGACAGATTCCTACATGATGACTTTTATGACAGCGTACAAGAGATGAATCAGTCAATCAAGTCATTTGACGTACAAATATAGGGCAAGTAGCATCAGTACAGTGTAATGCATTGCAGATAGAGACACAAGAATACGGAGCAACCGTAAACACCCACCCCCACCAGCACAGTTAGGTGAGTAGGTGACATTGCAGAGTGAGTTGGTTGCTCCAGTTTAAGAACAGGACCCTAACATCCTGAGATTCTGCATTACCCAGTTTTTAAAGAGTTTTCTCAGCTAAGTTATGATTGACTTTATTCCAAGGCCAAATTAAGGAGAAGATTTATGGAAGACATGATAGTCCTCAGACTTGTGGGCTTGAAATTCTGTGTGAAGTGTGAACGCGTGAGTGCAGTAATATCATTTTGGAATCTTGTATAGGGGCAGTCAGTAGAAGCCAGCCAAAGAGTATTAGATGGAAGGAAACCTTCAAATAAATGTCAAAATAGTAAAACAAGAGCGTGTAGAAGTAGAGAACCCCTCATTGTCCCTCTTAAGTTTGGCATTCATTTTGATTTTGCCCCAAGTTCTGATGCGCAATCACGGTTAACTGATTAGTTTCCTTAGGAGAGGACTACACATTTCTTGCTATATAGATTGGAAAAGTGATAGATGTGCGAGCAAAAAAGAGAAGAAGCTTCCACAGCTAATGAAAAACGGCATTAAAAAGAAATCATTGTGTACCATTATTCTTAACCATCACTTGATGGACCACTAGATGGACCATATTGGTGACATGGGCCAGGCCTACTTTTCCTTTTGGGTTTAATGCTGGATTTCTTTTACGTTTTACTTTTACCCGAACCAATCTGTCGTAATATCTTTTCTTTTCCTCTATGAAACCAGCGGTAATTGACTGATTGAGTGGACAAAAAGCGCTAACAAGCATAAAATGAAGGGGGAAAGAAGAAACAAGGTTCCTGTTGCAACGTTTGATATGTATTCTCTATCGACATGCTATAACCAATTGAACAAATACATGGAACTCGACCGACATGCTAAGGACAACTAAAGGAAACAAATGATTTGCCCATTAGAGCACTGGTAAACTATAGTTTCACTGTGGAAAAAAAAAGAAGAAAAAGTCATGCTGGTATTAATTTCTACCATCTACATCAAACCCAGCACCAGTCCAGCCAGGCCCTGCGGATCCTTTAACTTTCGGCACAGCACCAATTCCCCTTCCTCTTCCTAGAGACTGATTTTTCTTTCTTGCTCTCCCATCACCTTCAGCACTAGGCTGTTGATTCTTCTCATTACTAACTTGTGTGTTTCCTCCATTTTCTTGTACCGACAAATTCTCAACTCTCCCTGCTGCTGCTGCTGCTGTAAGAGGAACTGACGAGGCGTCTGGTGCTGCGCTGTTTTGAACAGGTCCCATGGGATTCCCACCCTAAACGCAATGTAAAGTGTAAAAATGAACATTTGATTCTTGAACAAAGTTAAACCTTCTACTGGCATGTGACTTGGCACAAATGAAACAGTGGCATCCAGTTCCGTTACCCTCCTGAATCACACACTTCATATTCTATGATGGATGATCATGTTTTCTAGAAAGGTTGTATGTGAATCCAGCATGGTCACAGGAAAAAATAGGCCTAGAACAATTGTTTATCTATCACACTGATAACCAACTATATCTGGAACAAAAGGCTGAAAGAGGAACCCAGCTCCAGGTATATTCTCCTACATTCCTTAGCCTATAAGCTTTAGCACCATAAATACAAAAATGACCACTTGTTATAAGAAGTTGAGCTGTAGTTTATGGTGCTATATACTTTGGCTTAATCTGAATTCTTAGAGGATCTTCCTATCCATGTGTGGGTCAAAGCATTGGGAATGCAGCGGCATTCCCAATATCAGACATGAAAACCAGCATGGACTCAAGCCAACAGGATGCTGTTCAGCAATTGACTACAAAAATATGGATACCATCACCAGCTTTAATAAGAAAACTTACATGAGGAGAGGTAGCAGATGCTCTGGCAGGGTTCAAAGCTTCGAGCCGTCTTTTTAACTCCTCAAGTCTAGAATACTGAGAGGTACTGCTTTCTTGGACCTATGAAAGACAGAAGATTTAAGTATAGCTTGCAGCGAATGTCAGGTTTTACCAGCTAGTGAAGTTCCATACCAAATGATTTAAGTCTTCACACAACTTTTCCTTAATTACTTCCTCCTCTTTCACAACTTTGTATGCTGCTTCCCATGCCTGAAAGACAGAAAGACACGAAACAACCGAATACATTGGTAAGCAACATATCACACACAGAATGCTAAAACTATGCCACAGACAAATTCATAACGCCAAATGTATTGAATGAAACTCAGTGAATTAGAGATGAAAACACACGTTACTTGAAACACCCCAAACCATTATTCATGAAGACCATTTGAGAAGCAAAAAGAAGTAGCGGAACCAATAAAACCTCTTTTTCGAATTTGTATGCCTTAATGACCTTTTTCTTTAGATACTTGTCGTGATTTTATTGAGTGAAAGATAACATTACAAGGAATACAAAGTTCCCAACCTGATTAAGTGGCCAGAAAGCTACACTAGAATTAATTCGCATTCCAGACTCTTCTCCTCGTGGGTATACTAGCATGTAAAGATCCTAAATCATCAAGCTCGTTTTTTTTTTTTTTTTTTCATTTCCAGAAACGCTAGTTATTCTTTGTCATTTGCCAACTTAGTCGCAGACTACTTGAACATAAATGCATTTGCAATTAACACAGTATAATCAAGTTCACAGAATTCGCACCTTCTTGGCTTGATCTTCCTTGAGCTTGGCGGCCTGAATTCTTTCATTAGCCAATTCTATCTTCTTCCTCAAGTGTTCAAGCGCTTTAACACGAAAGAGATAGCAAAAAAGGCCCAAGAATCATCACACAAAAAAAAGAAGCAACAAGAAACCGGAATAAAAAAATAACACAGCAACAAAGTAACCAACCAGCTTTTTTAGGGCCCGAAGTGAGCTTCATCTCCATAGTAAGATTGGCTAGCTCCCGCTCAACATCACGAATCTTGGAATAATTCTCCTCAATATATCTGTTATATAGAAACAAAAAATGCAGGATCAAGCCAAACTGTAATGAGCCCATTTCATTTCCTAAGATTTCAAGTAACGAAGAGAAAAAGAAAGAGCAACAGATCCAAGCAAAGTAGAAAATGGAAATGTACTTTCTCAGTTGAAGCTGCTCTTCCTCGATTATCTGAACAAAAGCCAAACACAAAATCTTCAATTAAATCACATTATATTCCAGGAAAAAAGAGAGGAAACAGGAGCGCGGAGGGGGAGGAAGAAGACCTTCTCGGTGTAGGCAATGACCGGTGCTTCTCTGGCGAGTCCATCGGGTCCGATCTCAGGCTGAAGCATTGTTTCTCTACCGGATTCAGGCCAAGAACACGGCTCTTTCTTCTTATCTGCGATCTCTGTATTCTGTGAATTGATTGTGTGTGTTTTCTACTTTCCTATAAACTGATTCAGCAGCACACGCGGGTTTCTTGTTTGTTCGTTTTTTCGGCTTTATCTTCTTCTGCTGATTGGGCCGGTGGTGGTTAAACCGCGGTTTTTTGGATCGTGTTGGGTTGTTACTTGTTGTTAGTTTGGTGCTTAGTAGTGCTTTTGTTTAGGAAGTTGATTGACGTTTGACTTTTTCTGCACGTGCCCGGCACGTTGGGTTTGAGTAGGACTAGATAGAATACAAAGAGGAAATGGAAAATGCCGCAGCACGCCTTGGGCCAGTCCAAATTTTTCATATTTCGGTGATTTATATACTTAATTAAGTCATGATTTGGTTAATCATAATTTTAAATAATGTAATTGATGATTTGGTGCATGGAACCCAAAAATTCCTAATGTTAAGTCCGATCTTAATTGTTTTCGTTTGGATTATTTATTTAACACGGTTTATACAACGTAGATTTTGGTTATTTACATATCACTATTAGATTTATGCGTAAAACTTCCATTTCGGTTGGATAAATTTGGTTGTGTTTATCTCTCAAGCCATTGCTTGCAGTGTGGTAAACCAATTGGATTCCACGAAGGAAGAATAGAGAGTTTAAATCATGATCCCTATATTCACCATGATCCAAATGAAGAACTTCACTGAACTTAAAACTTTATTAAAACTAGTTTTGGTAAATATTGTCTACAAGCACTTGAACCCCGCTCGGATCACGTCTCAACAAATAGAAGCGGGCATCGAGCAATGACAGGACACGAAATATACGCCGTGGTGGAAATGAAGAGTTGTCTATATTTATAACGATGATCCCCCAATTGGGTTGGGCCTGCTTTGAAAACTAGACTACTCATCAATGGGCAGCCCGTCTATAGATTCAGCATAGTCTCAATATTTCAGAGGGCAAAATTCAATGACTCAATAGGTTCTTCTGATGCCCCCATCCTTTAGTCCTTTGCTACATCAGTTGTACTTCTATAGGCTTTGATACTGGTTTAAGGTTTGTAATATTTAGCCTTGGTTCGTTTTTCTGGCAGGCTTGAGTTGGGGACTGAATTGTTACTACTGGATACAATTCATGCCTCAATTCTGCCTCCGCCGTCAGCTACAACTCTATATTTTTGAAGAAAACTGCGAACTTATATTCATGAAGTTGCAGTACATGGAATATCAGCCATAGCTAGGTTGATGACTGCTCCAGGAGCATCCTCAACAAAAATCTGCGTCTCTATGTTACAACTCTATATTTGTTTGGATGCTTTTAATGTTTTGTAATATCAACTATGTTTTACGGTAAAAAATAAAAAAAGTCAGTCCAAAATTTTGCATTCCCACTTGCACATGAGATGGAATTTGTATTATAACAATCAATTTATTAAATAATCTAATCTGCAAAAGTTGAGTGAAAAATAATAAGGCTAGCAAAAAGGGTAGAGGAACATATTAGAGCTCCTTTCATAAGCAGAGAAGACAGATACTACAACCAAAGCGAAAACAAGAAATGAAGCTAAAAAAGATCTTGCCATTACCTATGCTTCAAAACTTAAGGTTAATAAGGAAACTATATGAAAACCAAGGCTCTTTCCCTGCTTTCATCTGAGCCCGAGTTCCCCTAGGAGCTTGATGACTGCTTCTCTGGTTGGCAATGATGGGATTGCACCTCTCCCAGTTACTGTGACAGCACCACAGGCATTTGCAAAAAGAAGAGCCTCTCTTAAACCTTTCTCATCCTGCAAAGTAAGGGACAAGGAAATGTTAAATAAAGTTAAAGTAATTGTTGTGATAGAAGAAGAGCTCCAGTAAGATAGGGAATGATAAAAGAGTTGATCTTTGTAGACCATCAGTTGCAATTTTGGGCTGTATGTAGCCTGTTTCAATGTGAAGTTGATAAAAGTAACAAAAATTTTGGATGAAAAAGTGGCACCTGAGCCCATGAAAATTAACCATGCACAGAATTTGAAATAATCAAGGCAAGCAAGTTATGAACAAGTTACCAATGGGCTTGTAGCGCATTGGTATTCTTGTGTAAAAAGCAAGAGGGGTGAGGTCTCGGGTTCGAATCCCACCTTCATCGACTAGTATCAAAAAAAGTTATGAACAAGTTGGTCCTGTCAAATCATGTTAAAGGTACCTTGAGTAGGTTTAGATTAGAGACCAAGCTGCTCAGCATCCCACCTACAAATGAGTCTCCTGCACCAGTTGTGTCAACAGGTTTCACTTTAACACCAGGAACTCTTCCCTTGAATTCCTGGTAAGTCATCACCAAGTCTATATACAGGGTTAAGGCGTGGTTAGTATAGTATCTCCTTTTGCTGATAAGTTCATTCGCCCACTTTGTGTCGTCTGTAAGGGTCAACTAATAGTTGCGGAAAAGACAGAAAGAAATAGTTTTCATCTTTAACACCAGTTTGTAATATTTAATGTAGTTTATTTCCATAAAAGAAGAAAAACCATTGAAAAGGAATAATAAGAGCAATTCTACATGTTTTTGCACAGAGAGTTCTTTGATACCAAAGTTTCCACATATTTGATTCAAAATTCTTGGACAAGCAAATGCGGTGCATCATTATTGAAGAAAATCAGTAAAAATCTTCCTCAATAAATATTCTGGAACAACTAAATGACCAAACACAAATATTTCTTCACAAAAGATTGAGAAAGCCAGACAATAGAAATTCATTTTGTATGGTTTGCAGTTTCTCAAGGATTTCAGTCTCTGTCGTTTAACTAATATGAATCAACTCACTCCTAAAAGAACACGCATGAAATGAATGTTGTTTAAACTCACTTTTGTGTAATATCTGCAACCTTCTGATCCTTCTGTTACAATCAAAAGCTTCAGATTAGGATGAAAAAGCTTCTTCAAAACCACGTTATCATCATTCGGATCGTCACCACCGGTTAAGAATGCAATTTCGTCCTCATTTATCTACCAGTCAAAGGAAACCAAATGTTTCTCAATGAGTTCACAATGCTACAGACATAAATGAAGATAAAATGATTCTACAAAAAAAATATTAGGTAAGGAATTTGCATATTTCGAACTAGAGAAGCAGAACAGGAAAAGTGCAGTTTCAACCACACCTTGATAATATCAGCTTGCTCCCATATGTCCATAATAGCTTTTCGTGCAGTCTCCGGTGAAGGCCATAATGCCAGTCTCAAATTTGGATCATAAGAAAGAAGGCAGCCAGACTTTTTGGCAATTCTCATTGCAGCCAGATGAGCTGACCTGCATGGTTCCGCAATCAAGCTAATAGATCCATAATGAAAGATCTTAGCCTGCAATCAGTAAAACATTGAATTCCAAGTTTCAAATAGCCACTCAAAAGTTCGCAACTGATGGATGAAATGTCCTAGTTATATCAAATGCAGAGAAAACTAGCAAGAAAGAGAAAAAAAACCTTGTTCAGGAGGTTAATATCTAGTTCTGATTCGTGAAGAAGCATGTCCGCACTAGGATGACGGAAAAACAAGAATTCACGTTCACCATCAGCTCTGAGCGTAACAAAAGCTAGTGCAGTCCTTGCAGTGCGGTCAAATCGCAAGCCAGAGTTATCAACATTGTTTTCTTTTAGAATGTCAGCCAACATATGCCCAAATTCATCATCTCCTAGCTGTTACACAAAACACAGAATATGCCAAATCGGAACTTTAATTAGCGACTTAAAGGAAGAAGACATTAAGATCAAATTAATCCACAATGTTAAGATTACACAAGGTTGTCAGTGTTAGAAACAGAACGTGCATCATACTAAGAGAAAGGCAGGCTTAAATGGGTATCAAATGCACCTTGCCAATAAAAGCTGATGAACCGCCTAGTCTTGAAATTCCAACAGCAACATTAGCAGGAGCCCCACCGGGAGCCTTCTTGAAAGCTGGTGCTTCTGCTAGGGATACCCCAGCAACTGTAGGGACAAAGTCGATCAACATTTCGCCAAAGCAAACAACCAGCGAGTTATTATTTTGGGAATCTTTGCCTCCATTTGAAGCACGATCCTCGGAAACACCTACACATTTTCGATTGCTTAATATCAACACGGACCGTATACAAATTAAACCAAACTTAAAAAAAGGCAGAACCTTATCAATAGAGAACTTGACTCGCGAGTGTCTAATCTAAGAAGAAACAAACTTTGAACATTATTCGGTACCAAATTGTTTCATCATGCACGAGGAGATATATCATAAACCTCTGGAGCTAGCTGCGATATGTCCACTTCAACAAACAGGCCCACAGATTATTGGTGGTTAAAAACACTAAAAGATATATCCCCAAAACAGAGAACGGCACACACATCTCACATCATATTAACAAAGATCTACCCCAAATCTATTCCGGTGAACACAATAGCAATCCATGCTCAAAGAACCCATCTCGGAGAGAGAAGAACAGTAACAAGAAAACATTTCTTATTACGCAAAAACCAGCCCAAACCCAGATGACAAATCAATCTTTAGCGATCAAACTCAATGGTTAAGCATGAAAATATGAATTAAGGAGCCAATGGCTGAGGAAATGAAGCAAAAGAAACGTACTTGGAGGGTGTTTTTCAGCCATGTGAAGTCGGTGAAAGATGAGAAACCACCAGCTAAAAGAATTGCAGACAAGTAGAAACTTTGTAGGGGACGAGTGTTAGACAGATAGGAGATACCGGTGGCCGCCTCGTATCCTAAACTTTTTTGCACCTTTTATCCTGATTCCTGAATGATCGCTGCTCAAAGTTGACAAGTCATAGCCTCCTCACAGGGGAAACCAAAGGGACAATTAATTTAGCATAGGACAAAGACTGGTTGTAGGTCTCGCCTCTTGGTTATGTTGTTTATGTCTCAAAATTTCATGGCCCTATTTCCCCTAGATTTTCTCCCAATTTCTAGAATTAATAATTTTGGGAGAAAAAAAAATTATAGTAGGAAGGTACACCAAAATACAAGTTGAAACTTTCCATACAAGATTTCATTCTATTTTTTGAAAATTTATTTTATTTGGTTCGAATCAAACAAATATATAACAATCTTCTTAAAAAAAACACAAACATAAAATATATACGTACATTTTCCCGGAGATTTTTGGCACTAAGATTCTAACTTACAAGTTTTGTCAAAATTGTGTTAGGCGAGACCCTAACTGAGATGAAAAATTATTTTACACAATTAATTACATCTTTTTTTTTTTGAACGGTATAAATGGTATAATAATCAAGCATCCCCCTTTGTGGCTTGTGCAGTGAGCTGTAAAGGGTAAAGCCACCCACGGGAATCGAGCATAGTCGTCTGATCCCAGTATATGCATATGCTTGTTAATTAGTATTGCACGGTTTGTTTATATGTTGGCTCTGAAAATGATGGGAATTCTCTTACCCTCAAATTTAGCAAAACTAAAGGCAAGATACCTCCTTAGACTATGGGACGGTGACTATTTAAGTATAGAATATGTACCCACCCACCCATAGAAAAAGGTGTGCACTTGCAAGATTGCAGGCAGCTGCCCACCACACCACGGGACACTTGACTTGAGGTTTTGCAAATGCTATATAACAAAGGACTTTTTAGAAAGACAAAACAACTACGTACAGAAAGGAACACCGGATTCCCTTCAGTCAATATCTGGGATTTTTAATTTTTGTATTGTGTTCATATTGACATATACAAACGACATGCCTAACAATGGTAAGCTATATATATATAGAGAACCTGAAAATTACAATTGTGCATGGTTGTGGAATCTTTAATTATGATTTATTAAGACATGTTTGGGAGACATTGCTCTTGCAATTTCCCCCCGGGGAAGGGGTGGGCGTGGGGAGTGTTATAATACAAATATCATTCTTGGTCTTTATTCATCGGCTTAACCTAGTGGTTAAGATGGTTATTTAACAATTAACAAGGTAATGAGTCATTTACTTTTTTTTTTTGTCTTTCTCTATGATCTTGGATTTGTCCGAATTGGAGGCATCAGGCATGCAATTGTGTTTAGTGAGCATTGCTCAACATTGTCAAAACTTTGTTTAATTTCTTTCCTGATTCTAAAAACCCGACCTTAAATTTGACAAATACCATAAGTCACACCCTTTTGGTAGCAATAGATCCGGACTCAAATTAATTGAGGCCATTAGCGTGCATACGATCGCTTGAACTAAGATGATCACTTTTCTTTCAATTATAGAAACATGACCAGATACATATATATATATATATATATATATATATATATATATATATTAATGGAACCACGATCCGAATTCAGCATAAATTAATGAAAGACAAGCGTATATATTACACCAGATATCGAATGGGAACTGATTATATAAGATGCTATATATATAGGAGGAACTCTTAGCTCGGAAGCCAGCCGGAGTAATGAGATATTTCCTGCTCCTGGAACAAGATTTAGTCTTGCTAACTGAAGCTTGTTTCCACTTCCACTAGCTTGTCAGCGCCAATATATGGAAATTAAGCGAATACGCTCTGGGAAAAGAGAGGAAAAGTATGAACAGGAGATTAGTTAATTAGCTGTTTGAGAATGGTTTAATCCTCTCACCAGCAAAAGTTTTGTACATCTAATTTTGCATTGTATTTGAAGTATGAGAGGAAAAGGTTTTATACTGTATTTCCAAATTTAGTGGCAACCGGCCTGCTGCATATTTTTGGATTTGGGACGGCGCACGTCCCTGATCTCCCTTTTACGCGTTTTTGCTGCACCTTGAGACGTAGCTTCAAGACCTGCTACCTGAAATATCACCATTAGCGGATTTCAAAGGCACTACGCCCAGCTATAGCTAGCAGTATAGCTAGTTATTCAACTACAAAATAATTTCAAGGAAGAACCTGGAGCTTGAGCTGTTTATTTTCTTCTCCGAGATCATTCTCCTGCCAGCGTCATGAAAAGCCATATGATAAGCGTTAAAGAATGATATGGATATGGTTAAATGGCAGTCCATGTTATTATCGCTAGTTACCCATACTTGGGTCATGTTTTCAGCCTCTGTGATGCAGTGATGGTGTAGACAATAACTTGTAAATCTAAAAGTTCAAAAAAAAAGGTTGGTTGAAATAAAATATTTGCATATATATAGTTTTGCATACTCAAAGTCCTCCAGTCTTGAAACTAATTAAAATATGCGTAAGGCCGTTGTCTAAGATAAAAGTAATACAAACTGAAGAGCGTTAAAATTTAATCATTAATTCTGTGATATGATGTGTAACCACGAATGAAACCAGCTGAGAGGCTCGACGTCGTTGCAAGTTGAACTAGCTAGTACCATTTTGCGTAATTCTTCTAGTCTGTTGTACATCAGCTGTGTCTGCAATATTAATATATCAAGTGAAAATTAGACACTGCTTCTGCATATATATCAGCTTTATCATTGATTAAAGATGCAATTAAAACATAAGAAAGATTTCACTTTCTCATTAAATTTAATAAATACCATAGGTCCGTCTACTTAGGGGATGCAAGCATCCGTAGAGCATTATGTTACCTTCCGTTGCCTAATTTGTGAGAGAGTCTTGTCAGCTCGGTTCTCAATCTTCTGCAACTCTTTCATGGTAAGCCTTTCAAGGTCCTCTCCAAGAAAATGTCTAAGGGACCATAAATCAAATTACAGAAAGTCATGTGAGATATATAAATAATGGTGTCCAAATTTGTATGATTATAAAATGGCGACTTAGTTAGTAGTCGTCCTTTTTGGAAAAGTAGACAATAATTAGGATATCGCATATAACCTCTGAGAACGCTGAAGTGATTCATATCTTGTCCTCAACCTTGATATCTCTTGGTATAAGCTCTGCATGATGAAGAACAAAACTCTGTCAAGATATTAACGGAAACTAATCATAAAATGTACAACTAAAAGATATTGAAGAAGAAAGAGGAACAGGTAGTGTGATCTTAAAAAGTTCCTTCACATACACACACAAACACAAACACAAACACACACACACACACACAAACACACACACATATAACGAAAGGTACATTGTCAAGTTTAGGACACACATATAACGAAAGGTACATTGTCAAGTTTAGGAAGAAATCTAAAACCATACCTGCGAGCCATTTTCCATTGTATTATTGTCTTGTGAGCCATAACAACACTGCCGGTACTGCTGAAGGATCTTGCTCATACTAATTAGTAAAGAAGAAATCATCTACGTCAGCGGCAGCTAGTAATTAAAGGACAAGAAAAATGTATGAATGTAAACCAATATAATAAAGGCATGCATTAATAGTCCATATTGCTCATCAATTGATATATGATCTTCTTCTTTAGGTTATAAAAAGAAATCTTTTTGATTCAAGCATTCCTTTCCGACAACGTGCAATCTTTTTGATATTTAAGAAGTGTAGTGACATTTGTAAAGGTAAATTCGCTTGTTAGTGACATGGTTGGGAGAATCATGGCAGTAGCTGTGGCATGGAATACGGTTCAGAGATATGAAATACTGTTAGATATGTCTGAACTAGAAGGAAACGTAATGTTGAGATCAAATAAACCAGTATAACTTGACATGGATTTTGCCTGAACTACATAATATAGTTAAGTGCTTCGGCACGAGAACGTGGGATTTTGGATCAAAATAACTAAAACGCAGTGAAGTACTCTTTCTGTTTCAAATTTTTTATGTTAAATTTCAGCTCGGGTATCCATGCCTTTGAAGAAGATATGAACTAGCTAGAGAGAGAGAAACCCTAGATATGCCATACAATTTCCAATCTTTATTGTACTCTCTCTTAATTTTAACAAAAAAAGAAAATATCAATTGAAAAGTAATCCCTGTGTCATTCAGAAATGGCAAGAAACGGGATGCTGGAACAGCATAGAAGGATGAGAAAGGTCAAAGACAGCTAAAGGAATCAATGGTTACCACTCAAGCTAGATACCTATACATATGTACCCAAGAACCAGTCTCAGTATCCTTCTGATCTCCATGAATAACTAGCTCATCAGCAACATAAAGTGCTATAGCTGTATCTCTCTCTGGTTCCTTTACGGTTGTACCTAGTCCTATATATATAGATCTTAGTCCTGTGAGTTGGTTACGCAAAGTAAATGATACTACTACTTACTAGTACTGGCACGAAAAGATTGATGGAACAAAATCCTTTATAAAAAACTTGCTAATCCAAATTAACTAGAGAAGAGAAGAGTTGCACAATATTGGGACACAGACACAGATTATAGAACGCTTGATGAGGAAGTTAAATGATGGATCACTTACTCTGTGCTTCCAAATTCGAAGAGTTTGCCACGGCTAGAGAAAATGATGAGACCAACTTCTACATCACAGAGCACAGAGAGCTCATAAGCCTTTTTCATCAAACCATTCCTTCTCTTTGAGAAGGTTACTTGGCGACTGGTATTGTTCTCTATCCTCTCCAGCACAACTTTTCCTCTACCCATATCTTCTTATATATAAAACGTACCCTAGCTAGCTAGCTAGTAATTAATTAACCACGCCGATGATGCTTGTTTTCTGCTCTCCTCCTCGTCCTAATTACGCTATCTACGGGGTGCTTTGGGATCTCTCCTTTTCTAGGGATTCTCTGTATCTATCTGGGTAGTACTAGTTTTTTGTTCTGCTGGGTGGTGGAGACCTGAAGAGGGCACATCATATATGTAAGGTCTGGGGTCTACTGTTTCAGAAAGTTTCTATTTCATTGAGCGTTTGAAAGGTAACTTATATTTGATTTTCACAGTGTCCATAGTTTAGATTCTTTCTTTTTTTTTTTTTTTGGGTTTTCCTCTATATATGTCAGTGTTCAACTGTTTCACCTTTTACAAATTTTTTTTTTCACTTTTACAAATTACAACAGTGATACTACACAACTACTGCGTAGCCAAGTACACATCATTTCCTGGCTACTTTATCAATCGCTATCTACATGTCCCTTCCATATTTATTTCTTTTTGTTTTTTTTTTTTTGGGGAGAAGATGTCTGCATCAATTTATATATCTGAGGGGAATATTATGCCTAAATGTATTAGAGCATTCTATTATGGTGGCAACTGACAGTGGACACGTGTCGACACTTGAACACAATTGGGGTAGGGGTAGGGGTAGGGGAAGGGGAAGGGGCCGTCTGTTGTTTTTTCCCAGTCTTAACAAATTAAAGATCCTAAAATAAAAAGCTGTCTTCCAGAAACTTTATTATTATTTGTTTTTGAATCCCAGAAACTTTATTAATACTATTACTATTACGTACGTACTGATATCTGATATCAGCCCCAGTTATTGTTACTTTGTTAGTATGTGCTGCTGTTTCAGCCTCAGGCCAGTCCTTGATTATGACAAACCATGTTAAAAGCCTTCACGTTGAAAATTTTGCGCCGGACAATTCAAAAGAGGAACTGTTACTTTAGTATCTGTTCGCGCACGAACAGCGAGCGACCCTCAACTCACCGATTCGACTGTTTGATGAGTCAAACCGATGACCAGATTCGACCGTTGAAAGGCCGAACGGACGGTGTCGCGCGTCCTGGACTGGGTTTTGATGCTAACCTGCCGATCCGACCGATGAAAAGGCCAGACCGACAACCGAATCCGACCTTCCTCTTCCCGTCAGCCTTACACAGGCCGGCTGGCTGATCTGCTATAGCCTTACCCTGGCCGGCTGGCAACTCCGCCACGACTTCGGCCTTGCTTTGGCCGCGTAGCGAATCTTTGACCTCTTTGATCAAGGTCTCTATCTTGGCCTTTCCATGCAGCTGCTCAAGTTGAGCCTGTCGATCGCCTACCTCGCGTCGCTTGGCGCTCGCTAGAGCACCAGTGAAGCCTGGCTGCTTCTGTTCCTCCTTGATCGCTCTCCTGGCCAGAACGATCTCCTCCACAGCCTTTCGGAGCTCCTGACTTCTCGTCTCAGGCATGGTTAATGTTCAACGACAAGACTTCTTCGGTGGTGGAACGTGGGTCCCACCGGGCGTGCCAAAAACTGTTCGCGCACGAACAGCGAGCGACCCTCAACTCACCGATTCGACTGTTTGATGAGCCAAACCGATGACCAGATTCGACCGTTGAAAGGCCGAACGGACGGTGTCGCGCGTCCTGGACTGGGTTTTGATGCTAACCTGCCGATCCGACCGATGAAAAGGCCAGACCGACAACCGAATCCGACCTTTGAGTGAAAGGCCGAACGGACGAACGTCAAACGCCCTAAATCGGGTTTTGTGTTTTGGGTTTTCTAAGTTACACTAAACTAAGAAAGCATGATAATGATAAACTAATAAAAAGGTAAAAATTGTTCTTTCATTGAGGAATTTGCCATCCCGGTACAAGTGTTATCCATAACCTTATATAGGTTATCCCAAAATAATTGATAAAATCCTAAACCGCCTAAAAACCTTATTTCAAATTCTAAACAGCACACGAAGGATATCCTCTAATCCCGAGTCTTTCCCTTTTAAACTTTCAAATACGAAAAGAAATCATAGAAGATTGCGCAGGCTCTAGCGACCTGTGGAATTTCCTGATCACAAGTCAATCCTTGATTTGCCAATATCCAGACTCACGATTCGAAATTCAAGTCCAAGGACGACCAACATAAAATATCGGACTTAGAAAGATACCAATCCCCATCTAGCGCCCCCAACCTGCATTGGATATCGGGCTTAGTCCAATGAAAGACGAGTGACCCAAGGCATCCTAGCCCGATGAATAACATCGGTCCTAGACCTGAGGATGACATCGGTCTTGGACCTGCGGATGACATCGGTCTTGGACCTGCGGATGACATCGGTCTTGGACCTGTGGATGACATCGGTCCTGGACCTTCGGATGACATCGGTCTTGGACCTGACGGCACCCCTGGACCATTTATAAGACCAGTAATGGACATCGGTCTTGGACCAGACAAATGGGCCTTTACGATTTTGGTCTTGGTGTAAACAGTATCATTTCAAACAACTGACCTATATATATATATATATATATATATATATATATATATATATATATATATTGTCATATATTCGCCCATAGCAATAAAATTAATATTACATATCTGCCAACACTATTTATATTTTATAGTGTGTAACATTTTCTTTGGATTGGGTTCAAAAGAGAGTGATGAGTTCACCGTGAGTAAGATTGTGGATAATTTTTAAAATTTTGATGTTACAAAAAAATTCATATCTTTGGCCATGAATCAAAATATGACCATTAGACTTGAAACGTAAACAAACATTCGAACCATTAGACTGGAAAGAAAAGAACGTAAATCAGTATGTTTGTTTAAACTTGATTTTTTAAAAAAAAAATTATATGGTGTTAACTTACCTGGACCGATCTCATGGCCCGGAAGGAAATTGGGCTTCCTTGAGTTCGATTTTCGTGGGCTTTTCAGAATGGATCATCACAGGCTACCTTTCAAAAAGGAATGTAGGATAGGCCCAGCTGGGGATGTTGAGAACTGGCTCACTAATAATCGTCCATTTTACTCGTTCCTTTTCCCCCTTTCAAGAAATCTCCAACACCACCTAAAAGCAACACGTAGTAGAAATCAATCATAGCAAAAAAGTGCCAACAACTTCACGAAAAGAAAAAATCCCGTGATATCTTCAATCATTTATGTTAATTTAGGCATCATATCTTCCTTGTCACTCTCATTATTGTCGAATGGTAGTCATAATATGGTATCACCGATTCCCCCCTCCTCGGGAAGGAGAGGTACATACATGTGTATACAAATTTGGAACTAGCTCTTAACTATCAAGAATTGTTGACTGTAATAAAAGAAAAAAAGTAAAAGTAAGAAGATAAAAAATAAGGAAAAGAGATAAATAAGTTTCTTCTTTTTTTTCTCTCTCATTCGTTTTGATCCTAACTAGAAGGGAAAAAACGGAAACAGTTTTTCTTTTTCTTTTTTTTTTTTTTTTGGTTTTGATGAGAAGAAGGAATATAAGAAGAAGATCCTAGTCATTCTCAAAACAAAAAGGAAGAAGAAGATCCTAAGTTGTAGTAGTAGTAGTACAAAAAGTGGACACTTGAGATTTAGAGTCACATGATGCGAGTTTGAAGAAGATAAGCGTATCATCGTACATGAGGCAGTCGTGAATTTCATCAAAACTGGAGTTTTTGTTTTTGTTTGTTGTCCACTCACCCATCCCCATAACCATAAAAACCTCTTTTTTCTCGTAATAACAATAATAATTCAGAGATTCACATGCACTCTCTCCCTTGATCTCCTCGCTTCTCCTCCATTATCAGGCCTAATAATACCACTCCGTTAATCCATACAAATACACTACTACTTGTGTAGTTGCAGCAGAGACTCAATAACTCAAGAGTCGCACACTTTTAGATGCATACAATGGCTTCCTCCTCCTCTTCTTCTTGCTTGAAACTGGACACCGTGTTCTCTTCCACAATCTTCAAACTCAAACGATCAAATGCAACCGCGAATTTCAATATGGTTTCTCCAAAAAACCCATCTTTCTCCGCGCTTTCCTCCTCTTCCATGTTCTCCTCAAAGCTTCCGTTTTTGAATACATCACATTCCCACTCTCTACCCATCAAAGCCTCCTCGTCTTCCTCCACTGCCGTCGCGGAGCCGGAGGGCATTAAGGTGCTCCTTTCATTTTCGTGTCTGCGTTTTATGGTTTGATATCAATGTGTATATCTGTTGTGGTCACTGTTGGGATTTGTGTTTTCCCGCGTGTTTCAGGTTAATTCAGTGCCTACCAAGCCGATCGAGGGTCAAAAGACAGGGACCAGTGGTCTTCGAAAGAAGGTAGCTTTCTGCATCGATTACTGAGAAAGCAGGAGACATTGGTTTAGAATTCTGGGTCTAATGTGTTATGTTTCTCTGTTTCTTCTGCCTTGAATTATCGTAAAATTTTTTTGATGTTTGGTATTGCAGGTTAAAGTTTTTATGGAAGAGAATTACCTTGCAAATTGGATTCAGGTCTGATTGTCTCAACTTTCTATCGCCATTAAGAATGTGCTGGTGTTTTTCCAATGTGGTGGTTTTGATGAATTTTTGGGTCTTGCATGTTTTAGGCATTATTTAATTCATTGCCGCCGGAGGATTACAAG
>JAKUCV010004035.1:47070-122356 GCA_028386065.3 Turnera subulata | reverse complement strand
GATCTGGGTTACTTGTGATGGGCATGTTGATGCCGGTTTGATTGGGATGTTGATCCCTGAGTTTGATATTGGGATGTTGATCCCGGGTTCTTTTTGATCTGGCACCAGGAACAGGTTGATAACCTGGTACGACCCTAGCTTATCCGTGACGGGGCCCGGAAAAGATAAAATTGGATAATTGGTTTTATTTGAGTCTTTTTGGTCTTGGACCGATTTTGGGTCGGGTCTTTTAGTTTGGTTGACCTTGAGTAATTTTTAGTGTCCATATTGATCGTCTTTCCATTGTCGTGAGCACTTCGGACTCACCCCTCACCTGCGGGCTTTCATCCCGTAGGATGAGTTGTTTGTTGTACAGGTTGATGCATTCCAGACAGGCTGTGACGTTTCCCTTGGACGGGCTTGGATCCATAATTTGCATTTGTGTCGCATACAGTGTCATGTGAGTTTTAAAGTCTTCCGCTGTGCATATTATTATTGTTGTTGGGCCATTGGGCCGGTTTTGTCATTTATGATGTTTTTATTATGGGTTGTTGAGCCCGGATATTTGTTGTGTACACTGTATGCTGGTCTTATCTTGGTTGGGTTGTTACAGTTCCGGCTTGTGTTTACTGTGTACGGTAAATACGGGTCGGGGCGCTTCAATGAGTGTAGTGGGAGGGAAGAAAAATAATTATGACGATTAATGCAGAACTTGGTGTTACATAGTCGGTTAAACATGTTTCAAATTAAGCAATGGTTTATGGATGTTTTGGTGGAAGTTTTTCATTTTTTATTTAGCTTAATTAGTTAGTGACATTAATTTGCTATCCCGTTGAATGTAACATACCGATGAGGAAAATAGCAGAAATAAAATGAGTTGATTATCTTAAAATTCTCAAAAGAACATAAAATAAAATATAGTAATAACCTATTAATAAGTTGAGTTAAAAAACTTTGTGATACAATCCACGTTGAAAATTAGGAATGAAAAAGATGATATAAATCGAAAATATAGTAAAAATATTAGTAGAAAATTAATAAAAATAATAAAAATGAAAGATTGTTTTTCTAAATTTGAGTAATATTAGCCTTTAATAAAATAGCATGTTTTTTATATAAAAATCTTCATAGTGAAAGCTATTGCACTATTGTGAGTGCTGAAATATATAATACGAAAATATAGAGAAGATATTAGTAGAAAATTAATATAAAAATTAAAAGTAACAATTTTTTTATTTAAATTTGAGTAATATTAGCATTTAACAAAATATTATGTTTTTTTTATAAAATTCCAAATATTATAAACTTTTTATAAAAAGAAGTGTATGTTATAAACTTAGGAATTAAAATATAAATTTGACATGGAAAAAAGAAAATGGATAAATAATTATAATAATTGTTTTAATAAAATTATTCATTATATAAAAATCATGAAAAATAATTAATAAAAATTTATTGTATTAAAATTTGAATACAACAAACTAAAAGGACAAATACAAGTGAATGATAAAAATAGATTCTTAAATTATGATTGTAAACAAATCATATAATTTATATATATGCTAAAAGAGGAAAAGAAATATTTAGATTAATTTAAAATTCTACATTTTTATAAAAATCTAAAAATTATGAAAGTTTTATAAAAAGGGGTGAATATTATGAAGTTAATACAACTCAATAGGAAAAAAAGTGGTCATAATGTAGATAAATGTAGATTTTATATGAAGCATGGAGATTTCGAATAGAAAAGTAACTTTAATATTTACGTTCACATGTTGGATGGACATAATGTTTTGGTACAATCATTTAGAGTTGCTCGAGAAAGATATGTAGAGGATGACATTGGTGAATTCCGACTACGGATAATTAGTTCTAGAGAAAAAGAAGGCAGATAGTACAACACTCTAACAGGCTCTAGACAATCAAGGAGAACCAAACAACAAAACGAGTGGAGCAAAAAATTGGACAATTGAACTCTCAAAAATGCAGGGCCGTCCTTGGTTATTGTCCAGAACATCACAGACTTTAAGAGAAAACCAATAGTGTTCCATAAGTTAAGTAGGAAAAACCAGACCACAAACTACCCTCCCTATCAGATTGGGAGAAACATTTTGCAGATTAACAAACTCTTTCCCTTATGATCAAAACACGCCATGGCTTCGAATAGGCAGCATTAATCATCCACATCATCTTGACATTCACATTTATCTGCACCTAATAGCGGATTTGATTTGACTGATTATTGATTATGTGGTTAGGTCAAATATGAGTACAGGAATATCTCCTCAGGCATCTTAATGGCATCTTAATCCATTAGTTTTGTACATGAAAGAGAGACCAGAATCTTTAGTAAGAAGGGTATTTGGATGTAATGAAATTCAAGAGAAGTGTAACTTCAACAAGAACAACCTAAGAACCACGTGGAAAATTAAACAAAATAAACCTACGTATATAATTGTAGATAAAATAATATTTTAATTCATATGAATAAAAGTTGTCACAACCGAATTCAAGCATTGGCACTCCTAGGGTTTTTTTTTTAAAAAAAAGGCTGACCTAACCCATTCGACGGCCTGTTAGAACAGGTGCCCGACGCTAGAGGGGGGTGAATAGCGTTTTTCAAACAAATTCAAAATCTTGCAGGAAATAAATGCGGAATTGAAAGAATAAGGACACACCAAAAGTTATACTGGTTCACACACACAACTTGTGTGGCTAATCCAGTCCTCTGAGAGACTCTCTCGAAGATTTCACTATCTAGGTTAAGCTTCCGGGTGCTTAACAAACCGTATACAAACCTAGAGCTCGAGTCACACGAAACTCTACTTACTTGCTTGAAGATACCTCACTTCAAGACTTCTCTCAAGGAAAGAAGACACTCTTCCTATGAGTTGCTACAAGGGAACAATCCTCCCTTAAGGTGTATGACAACACTTAAAATCACTCAAAACAAAAGCTCTCTCAAAGAGTGGATGCGAGTAACAAGTAAAGCTCTATGACAATGAATGCTTAAAATATAGAGAGTTGATTCTTCATAATCAGAGATGTAAATCCTCTATTTATATGTCTAAAAACATGTATGACTGTTGTGGAATCAATCCAAAATACCTTTAGACAAAATAGCATGGGATGTTGAAAAAGATGTCTGCTCAAAACGGCACAACATCGATGTTTAAACTTAGAACATCGATGTTTGGCCAGTAAGTTTGAATTATTGGACCAACGGTCATGAGAACATCGATGTTTACCAATGGAACATCGATGTTTTGCCAGTAAATATGAATTATTGAGTCCAACGGTCACTAAAACATCATTGTTTACCATGGGAACATCGATGTTTTGGAACACTGCCAAAACTTGTTAAAAAATGATCTTCATGAGAACATCGATGTCCGAAGGTAGAACATCGATGTTTGATGTGGGAACATCGATGTGTGCCATTTGAACATCGATGTTCTGAGGCTCTGCCAAAATTCTAAAGAAAACTAATTGAAGGAACATCGATGTCTTAAAGTGGAACATCGATGTTTTGATGTTGCAAAAGATTTTAAGTGCAACGGTCACAAGAACATCGATGTTTGGGAAGCCAATATCGATGTTTTGAGCTACTGCCTGTTTTTGAAAATTGTTTGAAGGCAGGAACATCGATGTTGGAAACTTGAACATCGATGTTCAATACTCAAAAGTCATTTTTGTGTTTGAAAGAATGCTATTTGATGCATGTCTAAAATTGATTTTGTTTTGAGCCAATGTCTTAGAGGAATTGAGTGTTTTACCCTTGTACATTTTGTGTTCCTAAGTCTTCTTTCTTGTTACTTCAATTCTTGTGCTCTTTGCTTCTTGATTAATTTCTTTTTGCTTCATGATTGGCATCATTGTGAGTCATGCTTGGTTTGTCAATATCAAAACCCTGAAATGAGACAAGGAGGCATGAGTTCTAATAATTTCCCCCTTTTTGATAATGACAAACAAATAAGAGTATATGCCAAGTTTTATGAATTCATAAGTGAGGTTAATTCCCCCTATGTTTTTCAAACTATGATTCCCCTAACTTGGTGCATTTACTTCTATGAATCTTCCCCCTTTTGGCATTAGCAAAAAGAAACATCAATGGGAAATTTTTATTGGATTGAAAAGACATAAACATAACAAGAGATAAGAGTTTAGAAAGTTGGGCTTTCGCTCCCATCGTCATTATCATCATCATCCTCTTCTTCTTCATTAGCTCCTTCTTCACCATCACCTCTTTCTTGACCATCCTCAACATCCATTGGAGTGAAATCCTCATCAGCATCATCACCTTCATCTTCAAAATTGTAGCCATGAAGGGTGGTGTGATATGGTGGAGGATTGTAGTTCACACGTGCAAAGTAAGACCGAAGGGAGTGGCCTTGGCGTTGCACTTCCGTGTCAATCCTCTCAATTGCTCGGCCCATGCCGGTGATGCTCAATCGGAAGTTGTAGATGGAATCGGCGATGGAGTCAAGTGTGGCTCTGGAGGTTCGTCGGCTAGAAGAGGCTGCTCGGGAACTCTCAGCTTGGGCAGTCCTTGGTTCTTGCTCAGAAGTTTGGCCGGGCCTTAGTTCTTCCACAGATTTTCCGGTGCGGAAAGTAGCGTCACTCATCGCCCATATTTTGGTGTGAGGAACCTGTGCGCCTTTCCTAGAATCAACACCTGCATGCAATAAAATATCCAATACCAAGAAGGGATAGGGCAATGGATGTTCGGTGTATGCGGATGCATATTCCGACATGTGCATGAGCACAAATCGTGCCCAATTGATTGGTGCATGGTGGATGATGGCATGAAGTACTTTCACATCTTCAACGGACAAGACGGTGTGATTTTCTTCTCTTGGCTTGATGACCCAGGTGAGAAGGTAGAACATGACTCGGTACTCTGGGTTGATGGAATGAATGGTTGGCCTCCCAGATTTGTGACGGACAATAGTGGTGAAGCCAAGCTCGGGCATAAAAGGTGCTTCATGGACCGTGAGCCATTGATCACCTCCGTAGGATGCAATATCATCTCCTGGAATGGCAATCCAGCCCTCGTCCCAAATTCCTCCAATGTCATGGTGATAGACACTCCATTGACACTAGCGGACAAAGTGTCACCATCTCGTCGGAGAGTGGAGTAGAAAGCCCGGACGAATTCAGCACTGTATTGCCAGCCCCTATTAGTCACGAATTCCCACAATCCTGATGCTCGAAGATTGGCTTCAAGCTGCGTGTAGTTCTTCTTCTTCGGGTAATCCACCGAAAGATACCGTGGAGACGCAATTAAGCGCTTGGAGAAGAGAGACATGAAGTTATGGAGTTCGGCTCTGGTAGAGAACCAAATTGAGGTGCCTTCCACTGTAAATTGAGGAGCTGAGCTTGAAGAGCCTCCTCTTTGCTTTGATGGTCTCTCCTTAGCAGGAGATTTGCCCTTGGAAGATTTCTTCCCACCTGCCATACTTGAGAAAAATGAGTAGGAGAATGATGTGGAGAGTAAGTGTAGAATGAATGAACAGTAGTGAGTATGTAAATGAGAGAAGGAGGCATCTATATGTATAGGGGAGCCAAAATAGAGCTATTGTAGTCCTTAAAACAGGCTCCAACGGCTAGATAACGGCTATATTTTTGAAACATAACGGCTAAACATCGATGTCTGGTCAAGCAAGATCGATGTTTCATGCTCTCCAACGGCTATATTTTTGAAAAGTGACGTCTGAACATCGATGTTCCTTAGGGAAACATCGATGTTTCTGTGCCTCTGAATAGAGTTTGAAATGCCGCCAATCGTAACAACATCGATGTTGTAGTATGTGAACATCGATGTTTAAAACTACTGGATGAAACATTTTAAACTGTAATGACAGAACATCGATGTCTTACCTGGAAGCATCGATGTTTAAAACTACTGGGAAGAAAATACTTACTGAACATTGATGTTCGATACTAAACATCGATGTTGATTTATCTTGGTAATTGCTTGATTCTGCACATGATGGAACATCGATGTTGGGCTCTCGACATCGATGTTTTAAGCTACTGGTTAAAGAAGATATGAGCTGAAGTTTAGTAAACATCGATGTTTGGTCGTCAACATCGATATTTTGCAGCCTCGGGTCTAAGTTTGTTCATTCGGAACATCGATGTTTCGTTGATCAACATCGATATTTTGCAGTCTCGGTTTTCTTGTTCCCCCTATCTTTTGGCTTAAATGAAGGGTACCTGCAAAACAGCTTAGAAAATACTCCGAAGCTCATGTCAGTAAAGGTAAGACAATAAAAATAGACAAATTAGATCAATGTAGAGTCAGGGATTCTTAGTTCATTTCGAATTTCCGAAGAATAACTCTTTCTTTACGGATTTCGATAGTCTCGTCACGGCTTACGTCAGCAACTCTCTCGAGTATTCCACTTTCTTCAACACGAAATCTCGTATATGTCCTTACCGTAATCACTTTCTGCTTATAAATACCAACCTCATGCTTGGCAAGGCATATCTCAAACTATGAATTCACCAATAAGAACGAGAACTACCTCTGACTCAGAGGAGTTAAGATATACTTTTGGTGATCCTCTCTTAGGTGATTCTGATGTTGAGGAAAAGCCAAAGAAACATCGCAAGCGGAGGAATTTCCCTGGTCATTTAGAAGACACGGCCATATCTCGCAAGCGTCAAAAGAAGCCGGTCACCAAAGAAACTCATGATCCGAAGGGCAAAGGGATAGCTCACAGTAGTACACCATTACAGACACTTGGGCATCTAAACTTAGCCCTAAAGAAGATCAGCTCTGCTGTGATGCAGATCGAGATGGCCTGTATGGGACTTTCCTCCCAGGTTGAGAATGTCCGCAAACATGTAAAGGAACTGGAGAAGCAAGTAACTTCATAGAGTGCTTCTTCTCTATTGTAATATTTTATGAATAAATAAATAAGTAGTTCCTTTTTCTTGATAAAGCTTGTTTTTAAACATAAATGTTAGGAATGATATAAGATCCAGCAAAATCAAGCCTGCTATTAGTAACCAAAAAGAATATAAGTGGTGAAATCACGAATTTCTTGTAATAATAGAAATCAAATATTCCTTGATAAAACGATGTTTATTATTTGTGTAAGCCAAAAATGACGTCATAATGCACGGCGAATTAATGACAATAATCAGCAACCACTTGCTCATAAACCCCACATGAGCAAAAGCGACTTTTGGGATTCGTATCCCTTTATTGAAGAGCCAAGATAGCCAGAGTGAAGTAATAATGCATGTGAGAAGTGAGTTAGAAAAAATAAGTGTTTGTAGCCTGAAAACATGCAGAGTGACAAGAGTAATAATGTAGACAGTGGTAAAGATTTTCAAAAAGAAGAGCCTTGAGGAGCGTAAACAATTTGTAGTTTTGTGATGAGAGAGGTTTGCTTTACCGTTTATCAAAAAATTGGTAGGGTCTAGACTTTGAAAAATAAGTAATCGTATTTCTATAAAAGGCAAAGCAATGGTTAGTAAATAATCAAAAGCATTTTAAGAAAAATACGATTCAGAGAAAGAGAGATATACAAACCACAACAAGACAAAAATGCCTGCTCCATCGTCTGTCTTCTTCGTTGAAGGAGCCTCCTTAGGAAGGAGGAATCGGTTAGCCTATAGCCTGATAAATGAGCAACAAGAGGAACTGCCAAAGAGCTCGAGAGAATGCCTCGTTTGGTCTTCGTTGACGAGCTCTACTCATCCCGATTCTTTGTCACACCCATGGAGGAGACAATCTTCCTGGAGCACCAAAGTACCCTGCGAGCTTCCTTCTACGGCTCGGCCAATTCCATCATGTTCTTCATCTCTGACAGACTTCAGGAGTTCAGGCTGGAGCCTTCTTGCCAGACTTTGAATGAGGGCAGCTATTACCAAATTTTAATGACTGCTCAGAGCATTCCGCGGGCAACTGGCTTACCACCCACTTGGCCAAAAGTTCGCCTTCTGGTTTGGAACTGTAGAGGAATCACTAGGCGCTCCTATGAGTTCACACGAACCTTAAGAGATCTGAAGAACCAATACAAGCCCAACATGGTTCTGCTCACAGAGACCTTGTAGCAGCCTGAAGATAATCACGGTGTCATCCCGCTTTGTTTTCCTCCAGTGAACCGGTTCGAACTACATGGCCAAAACAATTCGGGCAGAATGTGGTTCTCTTGGAATGATAGCATTAGGATCAATATTGCTGATGATCCCAACAGTTTCAGAGTCATCGTTGTACCCAACCGTTAAAACAAATAATAATAAAATATTTATGTTTAAGCATGTGTATTATGAATGTTCAATGATAAGAAAATATTCTTTGACTTGATCTATTATGCTTGATGCGAAAAGGAAACTATCTTGTTCTCTCGGGTTGTAACATTTGGATATGAACCTACTACCCAAATTTTACTTTATGCAAAATTAATTCACTTCTAAGCTCTTTTTCAACCGAGGTAAGATAGGATGCTCAAGACTATTATTACTCAAGAATGATATGTATGCAATAATCAATAAGCATTAATTAATTAAGTAAGCATTAAGAGCACTATTAAAAGTATACTAGAAAGAATAGAACGATTTCAACCAAAGGATGATTATTTTCAACATTACCACTCATCCTTGCATTTCTACAAGAATCAATCAAGAACTTGGATGCTTCTTTGATCATGTGCTTGGAGCATCCGTTATCAAGGTACGAAAGTACACTTGATGCCTTCAAGCATACCTACAAAGCAAATCAATGGGTTTTTGGTACCCAAATCTTTTTGGGTCCTTGAGTGTTAGAGACATGCCGGTAATAAGCTTCTTCTTGTGCCCAATGTGTCCTACTTTATTACAATAGTGACAAATAACATTTGGGTTATGCATCCTTCTAGGTTGATAATAGTTACTATATTGCCTATGTTTGTGCACTTTACTTACCTTGTTTTCTTTAGGTTGAACCTTAGGTTTCCTAGGCTTAGTCTCAATTTTCTTCATCTTAGACTCATTTTTGAATCCTACTCCATGTTTGGTTGATTGCAAATTACCCAAGAGAGAATTTAGGTTCTTTTGAGGGGTATTAAATTTCTTTAAAGTTGTTTCAAGTTTTTCAACTTGTTCCCTTAAAGATATGCATGATGAACACTCCTTAGTTTTTGTTTTAAGTTCTCCAACTTGTTCCTTTAGTGATTTACATGATGCACATTCCTTAATTGGACTTTCCGGTTCATTAGCACTCTTCTTTCCGTAGAATTTATTCTCTTCTTCAAGCTTTACATTTTCATTAGACAACTTTTCCATATCATTTTCTAAAGTTGTAATTTGTTTCTTTAAACCCTTATTAACTTTAGAAGTAGAAATGTATTCACTATAAAGCTTATTAAATGCATTTTGCAATTCTTCAAAAGTAAAATCTTCACTTGGAGAAGTACTTACCTCTTCTGGTTCTTCCTCTCGTGCCATGAGACATAGGTTGGCAGTTTCTTCTTCATCACTATCGGATGATTCATCGCCGGAATCGCCTCCCCAAGAAATGTATGCCCTTTGCTTCTTGTAGGGCTTCTTTTCTTTTCTCTCCTTTGCCTTGGGGCACTTAGGCTTGATGTGCCCAACCTCTCCACATCCATAGCACTTGGGTGGACCGGACGTCTTCCTTCCTTTCCTTTCAAATCCTTTCTTCATGAATTTGTGGAATTTACGGGTGACAAGTCTCAGTTCTTAATCGTCATCGCTAGAGTCCAATTCAGTGAGCTCTTGCGTCTTGGAGGTGGAAGCTTTGAGAGCTATGTCCTTGTTCTTTGGTTCCTGCAAAGAGGGTTTAAAAATAGTAGTTTTATAGGTTAGAAGGTTACCTCTAAGACCGTCAATGGTTGTGTTCGACATCCCGATGTTTTCATAGATTGCGTCGGCTTTAGAGCGCCATTCGGGAGTGAGGCATCTAAGGACTTTTCTAACCAAGTCCTTGTCGGAGTAGACCTTCTTGAGAGCATGAAGGTTGTTTATTATTTTGGAGAATCGATCGAACATCTCCTCAATCCTCTCATTCTCCTTTATGCGAAAGAGTTCGTATTCTGCAGCGAGGGAGTCAATTTTGGCCTCTCGAACTTGATCAGTTCCTTCACAGGTGATCTCCAGCTTATCCCACATTTCTTTTGCGGTTGTACAGCAAGAGATTTTCCGATAATCATCGGGGTTGACTGCACAATATAGCATGTTGATTGATTTGGCATTGTTTTCAACCATCGTAATGTCTGCAGCGTCACACTCCGCCTTTTTCTTTGTCATTGTGGTTTCACCAACTTTCTTCGTCGAAATTTGCTCTCCGATCTTCATAATTCGCCAAAGAGCATAGTTGATGGCTTGGAGGAAGATTCTCATCCTCTCTTTCCAATAGCTGTAGTTGGTGCCATCAAAGAGCGGTGGACCAGTGGTTGATTGTCCTTTTTTAGAATCCTGCATAATTACTTGAAGAAGCCATGAAAAGTTTCTCTCAAACGGTTAAGTCTTTCAGAGAGTTAGGCTCCGCTACCAATTGTTAGAACAGGTGCCCTACGCTAGAGGGGGCTGAATAGCGTTTTTTGGACAAATTCAAAATCTTGCAGGAAATAAATGCAGAATTGAAAGAATAAGGACACACCAAAATTTATACTGGTTCACACACACAACTTGTGTGGCTAATCCAGTCCTTCGAGAGACTCTCTCGAAGATTTCACTATCTAGGTTAAGCTTCTGGGTGCTTAACAAACCGTATACAAACCTAGAACTCGAGTCACACGAAACTCTACTTACTTGCTTGAAGATACCTCACTTCAAGACTTCTCTCAAGGAAAGAAGACACTCTTCCTATGAGTTGCCACAAGGGAACAATCCTCCCTTAAGGTGTATGAAAACACTTAAAATCACTCAAAACAAAAGCTCTCTCAAAGAGTGGATTTGAGTAACAAGTAAAGCTCTATAAAGACAACTCTCAATCCTCAAGGATATTGGCTCATAAAAATTGTAATGTATGTATGACAATGAATGCTTAAAATGTAGAGAGTTGATTCTTCATAATCAGAGATGTAAATCCTCTATTTATATGTCTCAAAACATATATGACCGTTGTAGAATCAATCCAAAATACCTTTAGACAAAATAGCATGGGATGTTGAAAAAGATGTCTGCTCAAAACGGCACAACATCGATGTTTAAACTTAGAACATCGATGTTTGGCCAGTAAGTTTGAATTATTGGACCAACGGTCATGAGAACATCGATGTTTACCAATGGAACATCGATGTTTTGCCAGTAAATATGAATTATTGAGTCCAACGGTCACTAAAACATCGATGTTTGCCATGGGAACATCGATGTTTTGGAACACTGCCAAAACTTGTTAAAAAATGATCTTCATGAGAACATCGACGTCCGAAGGTAGAACATCGATGTTTGATGTTGGAACATCGATATGTGCCATTTGAACATCGATGTCCTGAGGCTCTGCCAAAATTCTAAAGAAAACCAATTGAAGGAACATCGATGTCTTAAAGTGGAACATCGATGTTTTGATGCTGCAAAAGATTTTAAGTGCAACGGTCACAAGAACATCGATGTTTGGGAAGCCAACATCGATGTTTTGAGCTACTGCCTGTTTTTAAAAATTGTTTGAAGGCAGGAACATCGATGTTGGAAACTTGAACATCGATGTTCAATACTCAAAAGTCATTTTTGTGTTTGAAAGAATGTTATTTGATGCATGTGTAAAATTGACTTTGTTTTGAGCCAATGTCTTAGAGGAATTGAGTGTTTTACCCTTGTACATTTTGTGTTCCTAAGTCTTCTTTCTTGTTACTTCAATTCTTATGCTCTTTATGCTCTTTGCTTCTTGATTGATTTCTTTTTGCTTCATAATTGGCAACATTGTGAGTCATGCTTGGTTTATCAATATCAAAACCCTGAAATGAGACAAGGAGGCATGAGTTCTAACACGGCCCACTTTGTCCATAAGATTATTTATGTCGGTTCAAATAATACAACGTACTAGAGTTTACCTTTTCAAATGGATGACACCCCAAATTCCCGGGATCAAACAATTCCCAAACAGTTATGCATCTAATTGAGACAGTAGTTACTAGCAAACGAAACAAAAAGTCATGAGCTATACCCGTATATATAGTTGAACATTAGCATTGGATTAATACACAACCTGTTACTTTGTAAACTAGAATTCAAATCAAGAACAACAAGATGGCAAACCACCAGCCGACAGACAACAATCAAATCCTAGGAGATGTTATTAGCCACCTCCTGGAAAAGAAGGACAAGCTGGAAGAGATGTGCACTCAAATGCTTTCAGAAATCACCGACTGGCAGACCTTGGTGGAGAAAGAAGACCGCATGATGGCGGCCTGGAAAGAGATGTCGGAGGACTACCGTGACCTTTGGGTGGAGAAGGTCAAACAATGCAAAATGCTGAAGGAGGAGTTGAAGAAGTACATGGAGAGTGATTGAGAGTTAGGTTTGATAGTTTTTATGTCCCCTTATCTACAATGATATGAATAAAAACAGTTTCTATGTTCTTCCATTAGTACATTCCATTGAGTTACTTATATTCCCATTTTGATATTTTCTTTTAATACCAATTTTTGCTATTTCTGATTTCTATATAGACATAATACAGGAGTTACAGACTCAAAACGTTAGCTCACAAACCAAACCGAGAAAAAACTCAGGATAACCAAATAAGTATAACAATTATCTAAAATACCAAACAAGTAGTTAACTACTGTTCAGTCAACACCGTCATAAACAAAAAATAATGGAATTAAAAACCCAGTTATGCAAAAATAGAACTAATTATTAACGAAGCATAGTGGAAATCATTCAATCAAATCGGAAGAAGGTGCAGAGTGCGATTAATGTACCTAAGAATATCAGGTGCAAACAACATTCCGATGCCTAGGTCACCAGCACCGCCAAGCAATCGGAATTTGCCCAACATCCACTGTGACAATGAATGCTACAGCCACAGGCATAACTAGGGCTCTTACAATTTCCCAAAATGTGAAGCTCTACAACAAAATCAAAGAGAATGTTAACCACATACTAAGGGTTCCGACTAATAGCTGTGACAAAGTGAATGAAGAAATCGAAAGACAAAAGGGTTAGGAACAATTAGGTTCCTCAAATCGAAGAACACAAGACATTGGACAACCTGAAACAATTACAAAGATTTAGGGGCTAAATAATAGCATTAGCATCCCCGCGAACAAGGAGGAGACTGTGGGATTGCGAATTCAAATAACGACGGCTAGGGTTTCATCATTTACCCTAAAAGAAGTGTTTGGGATGCGGACGAGAAAAGTATGAGAAGAATAGTTTGAACGGTTCAGAAATGGGGGAAAAAATGCCGCCACATTTAATTAGGAACTCGGATCGGGTGGTAGGTTGAACCGGGAACTTACACACTTAATAATCCCTTCACCTATTTCGGTTCAACCAGGTTTCAACATGGTGAAACATGCAAAATGTAGAACCGATACCTAATCAAAATAAACAGAATGGAAACCATATTTTGAAATAGAATTTTTAGCAAAACATCCATGTACAGTATCAACACAATATAATTGAATATTTAAAACTAAACCAAACTTTAAGATACAAATAAAATAACAACAATTGGAATAATAGATTTAATTTAGCAAAAATAAAATACTCTAAGCCCAAAGTTCATAGAAAATTAATATACATGTTATTGCAAATATTGAGAAGGATTGCCAAAAACATCAAATTGCTAACCCCTAATATAATTAAATATGATGACTAAATTTATAATCCGTGAAAAATCCGTGTGTAACACGGTATAAATCAATCGGCGCCCAAACCCGTGTGTAACACGGGTAGTTGCCTAGTTGTTCTTTATAATAAGCTACCAATCAGATTACTATTGTCCCTTCGGGGACATCCGATAAAATTGGAACGATACAGAGAAGATTAGCATGGCCCCTGCGCAAGGATGACACGCACAAATCGAAAAATGGTCCAAATTTTTTTCCAATCTTTTCCTCATCCCCATTCTTTTCCCTGCACAAAAACCACATGACCGTCCAACTTTTTTTTAATTCCCATACTTCCCAGCCAAAAACTATAGAAACATGAAGAGCGTTCCTTGTTTTTTCAAAGTTTAAACAAAAGAAAGTTGGATGAGTTAGCTTCAAAGTTAGACAACAGAAAGTTGGATGAGTTAGCTAGTGGAGTATTTGACTGCCTGATCGGCTTATCCTATATGAAAATCTGTGATGAGGTCCTACTTCCATATTCCCTTGCAATATTGGACAGAATGAGAATTCTATTGTCATCTGTTGCTGCTGATCATCAATGTTGGAGTCTGGCATTCAATTACACCAGCTAATATTATGGAGATAGAGTGCTGAAATTTTACCGGATGGGATCCACTTTTTTTTTTTCGTGGTCCTGAACTAACCTGGTTCCCGTTGTATTTAAAGATGATAAGATTTGATCAAAAGTGATTATGGAATGAACATAAGTTCTGATTTTAAAGCATACAAGTGTTGTTCCTGATGTTCCACTCTTAAGTTATTTGTACCCTTTTCTGGTGCCTAAACACTGGCAATCAATTTGGTGCTTCGTTACATCTCTTCTTTGGCTGTGGTTGAGAAGTTCTAATAGGAACATATGGGAGTAGAAGTTTGAGAAACCATTGTCAGGGACAGTCATGGAGATGGCTATTACTGTTAATTGGACGTGAGGATTAAGGACGAATTGACTCATGTTGCTTCTGTGTGACAATCTGTATCTGTCATCTCCTAAATATTTTTTTCCAAATTTTATATGCTTGATTCCACTGATATTCCCAGATATAGGTGTAGTTAGAGACTCCTAGCGAGTCTGGTCGAGAAGTAAATTCCTTCTTCTTGTACTGCTCTTGAATTTGTTTTTCTTTTTGTTAGATTGACAGGATGCATATGATATGGCTGGAAGGCCCTCCCTGCTTTTTCTTGCCTCATATATATTAGTTCCATTAAGTTACACCTTAGTAACGGATGTGCTGCTCTTTTCTGGTTGGTAGTGACCGGTCCCGAAAGTATTCACAGCAACTTCAAGCTCCCGACTTGTGTGTATTAACTCAGGTTTTATTTGTTCTTTCCGTCACCAAATGGATATGGTGTATAATACTGGCACCATCGATGCCATTTATCCTGTTTCTTATTTGCCCGATTTATACTTTCTTATGCTGCTTTCTGCTTTTTTTCAACTTCTTGTTTCTGTATTGGGTAGCTTTTGGATATGGATTTTAGAGTTTAGATGCTCTATAGTCCAGCTATTTTAGGTGATTTTTGTTGCAAGCATTTGTAATGTTTTTGTTTCAGTCTTTTTCTTCTTCTTTGGGCTTCATAATTTAGTGAGGTTAGTTTTCTTAATGTAATCTTTTTTGGAGTTGAGTTTTTGCTGGTTAATTTGCTATTGTCTATTATCGTAGTAAAATAGCTGCAGTTAAGTTTCATCGGGTTTTCATCTTTTTGTGATAATGGGGAGGTTTAAAAGGTTGGATTTTTAGTTATGCTTCACTCCACTCGGTTCCCAGAAGTTACTACAAGCAAGAATTTACACTCTCCTTACGTTGTTAGCCTTGTCATTTTGTCACTTATATCATTGGTTCAGTTCATTGTGAAGGCCGGCGGCTGTCCTCAATTTTTGCATGTTTGAAGAGGAACTCTATTATCTTTCGGCCTCTATATCTCATTAAGAACTACAATTAATATCAAAAAAATCCGTCTTTTTATTGCAGGATGCTGTTGATTGTGCTGAATGGATTGTACCTTTTTAATGTCTTCGGAGTGCTGGCAGAAGAGGTATAATGTTATTCATTTGGCAGCAGAAAAAAAAAAATTAACACTTTTTTTTAACTTCACTGGTTGCTAGATACAAAATGATCCTAAAGTTCTCTTAGCTTTCCCTCTGTTAACATGTTCTGGATGACTTATTTGGACTGTGAGAGTATCTTATTGGAGCTAGTCTTTGTTAAGAATTCACATGAATTTGAGCGTTCGTATTTGAAGAAACCGGGATACATATATCGACTTAATGTGGAGGCTTGGTGCTCCTGGTGATGATAGCCAAGCTGTATGTATAGAATAGACTAAGGTCCAATTATTTGCCGGTAGGATCTTGTGGGAATGTAAGTACAAAAGAATCCATGGCCATTTTAGTGTATTTGGCAGACCCACAAAGAGTCAGCACTTGAGTGGCCCAATAATAAAATACTGCCCTACATCGGCGGCAGCAACTTGTTGTCCCCATGCCCCATGGAGCATAACCTTGACTTGGAATTTTAGTATGGACTGCTCTGGACAATTTGTGTTATTAACTTATTTAAAATATATATATATGGTATTAATTTATATTTTAATATAAAATAAGGTATAGTGATGGTAGACATACTAGACACTGAGAATAATGAGGTCAAAAAAGGTATATAAACAGTACTCTCATCTATGGGTTTTAAACTCTTTTATCCTCCCAGTTTACTTATTTTCCAAGAATTATAATAATTTTTTTTGTCGAACTCTTTTTTTTTTTTTGGCGAAGAGAATTATAATAATTACATCATATGCCTACCTGAGGTTATGATAGAAATCAATCAAAAATATCTACAAAAATGAAGAATGCAGTAGATCAACGACTCGTGGTGGTTTTTTGCTAGCCTGGGCCCCCACAGGAAGGCGGAGATTGTGTCCACATGAGATTAAAGGATGCAGACACGTATAAAGGCAATTCATGTTTCCAATGCATGGCTTTGCTTCAATTTACTGTGACATCTCGGATATGATATAAAAAGAAAACACAAAAAAGTTCATTCTCATTCTATTCTGCAGTAGAATCTGGAATTAAGGCTGGCTTGCATTCACCTTCAACAACTCAGTGGAGGGAAAGATGTCTCTTTTTTTTTGCTGGTTTAGAGGACAAATCAGCGCCAACTTCTTCTCGGTTGAAATCTTTCCTTCGAGAAAGGTAAGAGTTTTTGAGCTTAAGTTTTAGATTGGGGGTATAAGGGCTTGATGAGATGTCAATACAAAGAATCAATTCTTTCTGGTATTTTGATGTTTCATCCACACTACATACATCGTTGAGATTGTTGTCATCATTTTGTGGCAATTTCTTTTTTCGTTTACTTGCCTTGGTCATTACCTTCCCGCATGATTTCTGTACTAATTTTCGTTGAGATTGTGTGTTTTGCTTTGAATTTGGATTTTGTTTGGTTGAGATTGTTTTTTTGCTTTGAATTTCGATTTCGTGCTCCTTACTTGTCTTGGTTATTCCTATTCTTTCCTCTTAAAAGGAGCCGCGAAGAGTCAGCGGAGAACGAGGAGTTGGCGCTTTAGACCAAAGTCCCACATCGGTCAGTTATGACACCTCACTGTGCTTTATATTTAGGTGTCAAGCGCGATGCAATTGTCCCTGCGGGGGCATACCCTATACTTGGAACCCGTAGCGTGGATTGGACTTGGACGTTAAATGTGGACAACATCTATCACTAATTTATATATAAATATATATTAATTTATTTTCTACGGACTTAAAGTTTTTTATTTTTTTATAATAAAAAGTTTTTAAATTTTTATCCTCCCAGTTTACTTATTTTCTAAGAATTTATTCTAAAGGATTATAATAATTATATCATATACGTATCTGAGGTTATGTTAGAAATCATCAATTTCAAATCAATCAGGAAATCTCTATAAAAAGGATGAATGCAATTTACTCACGTCTTTCGGTATTTTGTAATTTAAAATATGGTATAATGATGGAATACAATAAGGATAATGAGGTTAAGAATAGTGTATGAACAGTACTGCGCCCCTCTGGGTTTAAAATTTTCAATTTTTATCCTCCTAGTTTACTTATTTTCCAAGAATTTTTTCAAAAGAATTATAATAATTACATCATATGCGTACCTAAGGTTATAATGGAAATCAATCAGAAAATCTCCAGAAACATGTCAAAAGGACAAATGCAATTTACTCGCATCCTTCGCGGAGCTAATGGCTGTTTGTGCTGATTTTCTAACCCAGGAGGACAGGTACATGGTGTGGCAGGAGGCTCCGTCACTGCTGCTTTTGCAGTTTGATCTTTTAGTGTTGCTTTTTTTAGGCTTTAGTCTATTTTCTTTGTTTATTTCTTCCTTCCCGATTAAAAAGAAAAGGGAACCATAAAAGATTCATACAAAACGTAAATTTTTTGCCAAAAAAAAACATAAATGAATTTTTTTGACAGGGGCCAAATTTTTTTTCCAATACGATAGAAATACATTACAATCACTAATTTAATATCAAAATACTGTTTATATCTTTGCTCTAATCTTCTAGAAGATGCTTATATGATATAGGACAGTCGGTTAAATTTTTATAGGAAATTTAAAATTACAAAGAAATATTAGTGCACATTAATTGAATTTTAAAAAGAGTAAATGGGATGATTATTGTAATTAATAAATCATCCTACCTGTTTCAGTTTTGGACATGTAATGTGTTAGATATCCATATATTTTTTTTTTGTTTCACTAGGAGAGTATTCCGACAGGTAAACCATATAACGGGCAAGAAAAACGATTCGTGTGGTTTTTGCTAGACTGGGCCCACCAAGAAGGGGGTACGTGCTTCGCCGTTGGATCGACAAAAGGGTGAGACTGTCCACACGAGTGTAAGTGTAGGGAACGCAGACACGTAAAAAGGCAAATTCATGTTTCCAATGCATGGTTGATGCTGCTTCAATTTGCTGTGTGTGACATCTGAGATATGAGAAAGGAAAAGACACATAAAAGTTCTTCCTCATTCGGTTCTGTACTTGTCCTGGGTGGGTGGAATTAAGGCTTCTTACTTGCATTCCCTTTCAGTTCAACAACAACTCAGTGGAGTGAAAGTGAGAGTGAGAGTGAGAGGGGAAGAGTTTCTTCGTTTCCTGGTTTACAGGACATCAACGCCAGCTTCTTCTTGGTTGAAATCTTCCCTTCAGAAAAGGTAAAGAGGTAAGAATTATAAGCTCCTGATGATGCCAATACTAAGAATCTAATGTATCTTTGCGGTACTTTATGTTTGTCCCACATGATTGGCTGTCATAATTTTTGTGAGAGCTTTTTTATTTCTCGATCTTTCTTTTGTGTTTACTTGCCTTGGTTATTACCTTCCCGCATCCCACATGATTTCTGTACTAATTTCCGGTTGAGATTGTGTTTTTTTGCTTTGAATTTGAATTTGATTCTCTTTAGTTGTCTTGGTTATTCCTATTCTTTACTCTTAGAAGGACCCACAAAGAGTCAGCAGAGCAGAGAAGGAGTGGCGTAAAAGCGTCCAAGACTAGTAGGAAGATATAATCCCACATCGGCCAGGTAGAGAGGCTCATTGTTCTTTATAAAACGCTACGAATCAGCATGCAACTGTCCCTTCGGGGACATCCGATAAAATTGGAACGATACAGAGAAGATTAGCATGGCCCCTGCGCAAGGATGACACGCACAAATCGAGAAATGGTCCAAATTTTTTTCCGAACTATTTTCCTCATCCCCATTATTTTCCCTTCCCTGCCCAAAAACGACATGACCAATTTTTTATTTCTTTCCAATACTTCCCAGCCGAAAACTATAGAAGCATTCCTTGATTTTTCAAAGTTTAAACAACAGAAAAAAGTTGACTGCCTGATGCGTTGATCCTATATGATATAATGTCTGTGGTGAGATCCTAGTCGCCATATTTGCTTGCCTTACTTAGATTGAGTTAGGATATTGGACGGAATGAGAATTCTATTGTCAGTTGTTTTGCTGCTGATCAAATGTTGGAGTGCTGGCATTCAATTACACAAGCTAGTATTATGGAGATAGAGTGCAGAAATTTTACCGGATGGGATTCACTTTCTTAGTGGTGGTTCCCGTTGTAGTTAAAGGTGACAAGATTTTTGATGAAAAGTGATCCACTCTTAAATTATTTGTACCCTTGTCTGGTGCCTATACAGTGACAGCCAATTTGGTGCTTTGTTACATCTCTCCTTTGGCTGTGGTTGAGAAGTTTATAGGACCATATGGGAATAGAAGTACATGAGAAACCATTGTCAGGGATAGTCATGGAGATGGCTATTACTGTTAATTGGACATGTGAGGATCTAGGATGAATTGTTGCTTGTGTGTGACAATCTGTATCTGTCATCGCCTAAATATTTTCATTCAGATTTTATATGCTTGGTTCCACTGATATTCCCAGATATAGGCGTAGCTGGAGACTCCTGGCGAGTCCGGTCAAGAAGTCCTACATCTAGATTCCTTCTTTTTGTACTGCTCTTGAGTTTCTTTTTCTTTTTGTTAGATTGACAGGATGCATATGATATGGCTGGAACTTGACGAGGTCTAAGGTCCTCCCTGTTTTTTCTTGCCTCATATATATTAGTTCCATAATAAGCTACATCTTAGTCACGGATGTGCTGCTTTTTTCTGGTTGGTAGTGACCGGTCCCGAAAGTATTCACAGCAACTTCAAGCTCCCGACTTGTGTGTATTAACCCAGGTTTATTTGTTCTTTTCGCCACCAAATGGTTGTTGTCACATCACATGTACTCAACTGAATTTAGCAATTTTTGTTTGCTTTGATCACTTGGATTCTGGCTTTACCCAGATTTCCAGAACGTGCAATCCACACTGGTATCCAACTCCTGAACGTTGTGTTGATATGGTTGATAAATGGGTCATTCGGGGATCAAGTTTTGCTGCCATGAGATCAAAATTAACGCGGGCCCAGCTGCTAGAGATGGCTCGGTGACACTATTCCTTGGGTGCAAAGAGTGCAGACAAGTCCAATGTAATTGTGCTCGTCGTTGTGGGAATAAGTTCTTACCTTCGATAAGTTTGTGAATTGATGAGTTCTTTCTGAAATTTTTGTGGGGTTCTCCTTGAATTGGTTATTCCACGAAGGGTCAGCACAGAACAAGGTGTCGGCGCTTTGGGGTCCAAGACTAAAGAGAGAGATATAATCCCACATCGGCCAATTAGCCAAGCTCATAGCTCTTTATAAGAAGCTACCAATCGGCATTCAATCTCCCCCTCGGGTACATACCCTTGTCATGGAGCCATAACGTGGACTGGACATATTATTAAGGACAATATTTATTTCCAACTTACGTATATTATATTAATTCATTATTTTTATTATCTATATAACTTATATATTATATATATAATGAGGTAAAAGGTGGTATATAGACAGTACTTTAAAACTTGGCCACCCCACCTCGGGTGAGACTAAGACCCAATTCGTACTAAGCAGCTGGTAGTTAATTCCTTGGTTTCTTTTCGTTGATTTGTTTTGGTTGGTTTATTTTCGTTGATTTGTTTTGGACTCGCAACTTCAATTTATTTTTGATGGTATTAAGTATTAACAACGTGTTTGCAAGGTGTTAAAACTTAAAAAGGGTACCTTCATTGGAGCGATGGGACACTTTCATTGGGGATTTCCCACGTATGTATGAATCAACACGTGGTGGGGGGTCGAGTTGGGTGGCTGCTTTGTCCGGATTCCAAACTTGCTATTGTTTACTATCCCACATCGCCCATTTATGGCAGCTCTTTATTCTTTATATTTAGCTGCCAACCATTGTCCTTCCGGGCGACATTCCCCTGACTTGGACTTACAAGTTACAATACGTGCTAAATAATAATTTAGGACACTATCAATCGGTAATCTAATATACGTATACATATATCTATTATTTTTTAATATAAAATAAGGTATAGTTATGGTAAACAATGAGAATAATGGGGTCAAAAATGGTGTATAAACATTACTCTTTTCTTATGGGTTTAAAATCTTCATTTTTAACCTCCTAGTTCCCTTATTTTCCATGGAGTCAGTTGTCACTATACCATGAAGATGAAATTTTTATTTTGAATATCAGTGGAAGATTGAGTTTGATGTGGAAAGGGATGGAAGTATTGAATCAGGCTGGTGGAAGGGGTGGTTACTAGAAATTCAAAGAGTTCAAATGTTTTTCCTCTGAGATAATCCCGCACATTGAGAACAGGGAAAAAAAGGGACTAAGACCTCAACAGTCTATCATAAGAAACAAACGAAACCACATTTTCAATGCACGCAGCAGTAGTGAGCACAGAGCTTACTATTCTTTCACCATTCACTAAACAGTACCTTGTGTTTGCTCGCTGATATCAGCATACGCCAATTTCTGGAGGGATTTCTTCTCTTGAAGGATGCCCTTTAAGTCTAGTTTGAAGTTTAATAGTGATTTCTGAATCATAGTAGCATGACTGCAGCAGATAATGTGTTCCAACTTACTGACCAAGTTGGATTTTGTATATTTGAGGCGGAAAATAGATTGGCATGTACAGGCTGGATATCTACTCCTGTGGCTTGGATGTGTAGCGCCACAAGATTCCTCCAGCCAGATTGTTCAGAGCGTGAGAAGCCATTGGCACAATGATGCTTGATGATACAATGGTAGCATAACCATATGCTAGTCCAACAAAGGTAGCCCTGAAAAAGAATGAAAACAATAAAAACTTGTCACACTGCATTTTACTGCCAAGAAATGAATATTGTAGGCCACAGGAGTGACAGTATATATGCGCAGAAAGCTCAAATTTCATTCTACAGTAGAAGGTGATCAATACCAGATGGCAAAGGAGTACTTTCGTCCGCTCCCCAAGTGCAGAATACCAAATATGGAGGCAACGATCAAGACACTCTTCCCGTCCATGCCAAAGAGTGGTAGCAATGCACCTCGAAAAAGAAGTTCCTGGGGAACGCATGTGCTTAAGCTTTAGTACTTGACCATGTACAAGAGGAGAAAATTTTGGATGAAGCATGTGTCTGTGTGTGCCTGCTGGCACCAATGAAAGGGGCTATTGTAAGATATGTGCCTACCTCGCTAACCCCGGGCAAAAGTGAGACAACAGCATAATCCAAGGGCTGAAGAGATGTAAGGACCTACATTTTAACCATGGTATTGTCTTAAAATAAGCAAAAGATTGAGACAAATGAGCAGGATAGTTAGGTGCAGTGCAGGTGATATCAAATTGTTGCAGATCAAAGAACCAGCAATATATATTCCCATAAACAAATTCCTCATGTAATTCTATCTGTCCCACCATCAATCGAGGTGATAACTAACCAAAAACAAGAATTTGAAAGATGGAAAGAGTCCCATCAGAAAGAATTGCAGGCGGAAACTGAGCATAGAGCCTACCTGTTGATTGGCTGCTTCGGAAGATTCTGCAAAGTCCGGCCATGTCTTCAGCAACAAGTATCGGCATGATGAAATGAGTATAACCAATCCTGTTATCAATTCAAGATGCCATATCTGGAAGCCAACTGCATTAAGAAAGGAGTATGGGAAAGATAAGAATAGGGGTTAGTTTAGTACTTCTTCCTTTCAATATATTTTCTGCTTGAAAACCTTCCCCCACCCACCACAGTCAACTACGATTCTAGGGAGAATCAATCCAATTCCATTTTGATTTAATGTTGTCTGTCTATGGAGGATCTATTATGCAGAAAAATGGGTTTGATTCCTTCTCCCAAAAATGTACAAGAACAAAGTGCCAAAAAGCAAACTTGCAGAAAAAGGGATTATACATGAGACCTCCGTAGAGCAGTCAAGGATTGGCAATCCTTCCACTGATGCAACATGAGATACCTGAAAAAATGCAACATGAGATACCTGAAAATTGAAATTAGGAGATAACCTTTGATATGAATACTAGTCACTAAGCCAAAGAAATAAGGACAAAATTTATCAGATTTTGCCCATATGGACAAGCAAAGGATTGAACAAATTCAAGATTATTTCCTCATAATGTGATATTTTACAAGAACGTGAGCTCTTAATTAGCAGCTGCCAATTCTATGTTAACACAGAGAAGAACCATTTTTAATCACATATCAGCAGCAAAATAATAAGCTATCAAAGACAAGTAGATTGGGAATGCTAAATTTCAGCGATATGAAACAAGATATATACAAAGAGAAATATCCAATACAGCCATAAAAAAGAAATGTACCAGAAAGAACACACTCATAAGCTCATGGAGCATGGAAATAAACAGAACCTACCTGTCGAATTAATACACCCAAAGCAGCTATCAGTCCCGAAGTAACAGTACACGCCCGAAGCACATCACTTCTCGAAGGGAAGCTGCTTGTAGCATTCCCCTCTACAGCTTGGACATAATTATCTTCTGAACGTAACCCACTAGACACCGCCTGACCACCATCATCATCCGCTAAGCTCTTACTACCAGATTGCAGGGCAACACCATTTTGTGATTGTCCCTTCTTTTCCAATTTTTTCACTGATTTCCGTCTTGCAAGAGCTTGAATGCGCAATTTATAACGCTGCAATACATTAAAGATTGAGAAGAACTGTATGCATACAACTTTGATCTTTAATAGTAGAACTGCCAAAAATGTTGAGGAGCAGCACCTTACCTTACATGATATACAAGGTAAATAGAAGGCCTTGTCTGGAAGATAGAGGCCATTCCCACCACCTAATCGCATTTGACAGAAGAGTGCTTAGTAACCAAAAGATTCAACTGATAATTAATCGGTAAAATGGCCTGGTCAAAAGTGAAGAAAGAATTGAAATACGAACGTAACATGGGAAAGAAGAAGAAGAAGAAGAAGAAGAAGAAGAAGAAGAAGGAGAAGGAGAAGGAGAAGAAGAAGAAGACTAACTCATGAATGTAGAATTTGTTCCCCATAAACGGTGGACGACAGAGTTAGTGTTGGTTCTAGTTATACTAAGCAAACGCATAATGGCAAACACTTCTTCTCCTTTCGCCTTTGTCTTTCTGTTATCTGTTATTATTTCTTTTTTTAACACACAGTTTTTTCTGTTATGTGTTTGCTCATTTTGATGGCTGGCTATCTATATGGAGTTTGAGAGTTTGCCACGTGGATGGATTAGAACTCCAGTGGGCTTTCTATAAAACAAAGGCCCAGTTGTGAACTTTGCTCTGTGTGTGTGTCTGTTTTTTTTTTTTTTTTTTTGCTCCTTTCTTCTGTCAAATACTGGGTTCTGTTCCACAATTATGTTGCCTGCAGTTTTTTGCATGTTGAATAATTGCATTTACCAGAATAAATAGTAAACATAAACCCAATATTGATGACATAAGGACTTAAATAGTCGTCTAATGCCTATGGAAACAGATCATCCAGCAACACCAAGTTCTCGTCACTTGAATGCGTTAAATTTCAGAGAAATTTCGGGATTCGTTTGGTCCATAGTTTATCTTATACATAGATTGCCACAGAGAAATCAATTTCGAACCACTAAGGCGGCTGATAAGGGTGAGTACAGTGACTTCAAAGCACAACTTTTGCCATGTCTAAAATTGTGGAAAATGATCATCAAATAGCGCTTTCAGAGCTTTCTATCATTCACAAATCTACATCCCAGTTTTTCCAACAGGAAACTAAGAAATGACAGATGTGGCTTATTTTCCAGAACTGGTTCTCTGCACCCTAAAATACAATGACAGAGAATCAATGATGGTAAGAATATGAATATGAACAATCTAAAAAGGAGGAAAAAGAAGAAATGAAGGGAAGGGAAAAAAATATCTATGATACAAGTTGTAAAGGCTGACTGACTATCACTGTCCTAAGTATGCCCCAGAGGGGTGATGATCACTGATTTTGTTACAAAATGGTGCCGAGCAACCACAGGTGCAAGAGAAGGCAATAGGCAATAAGACCTAGCCTCGCTCTCGGACGATTCATTAGAAGCCTTCCACCAGATACCCTGCATAAACCATGAAGCAACTTTAGTTTCACGTTGGTCCATGCATAGACTATAACAGACTGTTCCCTCTTCCAACAATTCTCAACCGTGGTTAGAAATTAAAGAGGATTTTTCATTATTAAGAGGGTATCCAACAGACCAAGTAAGAAATGTAGAATAAAGAATGCATATCAGAAGTGGAAGTGAAAGTCCCACTCTAATCATTGACTAGTTAGCACTTTTACCATATTCCATCAATTCGATCTGCAACTAATTTCCCTTGCTTGGGAATGAGACCTGACGTGTTGAGAGACTTAAACACATGACCTGCCATAAGAAAAGAGCATAAATCTTCCTTGCTTTGGAAAACTAGCTATCTAGAAATCCAAAACTCAACAAACCTTTATCCTCATCAGTTTCCTCATTGTTGATCAGATTTTCAGTTTCCGGATCAATACTAAGAGCTAGGTGATCGGTTGATCCTTTTCGCATAGTTCGTACATGAGCAGCTAAGGGAGCAGGAGCTATTGAGTTCTTCCCAATTGATCCCTGCATAAGCATTAAGAAGAAAATTGTTTAACAGAAATTGACTCGTACAAAGTTGAGAACAAGTTAAAAATACCAGCAAAGAGGAGAATCTGATGCAACATGACTATTATCATCTACTAGAATACCCGTAACACTCCCCTTTCTGCATCAAAGCTACAAGATAAACAATGCATTTGGGATGTCTTCAATCATTATTTCCCACAAATGTAGGTGGTTCGGATCCCAAGGGGTAGAGTGCATAAAAGACGAAAGCCACAGAAAAATGGAGGCAGAAAATAGCAAAAAAAAGGCACCCAATTCAAGAAAATGAGTATTACCATTTTATGATTCTTACGAGCAAGACTTAGAATTGTAAAATATTTAATGTTTTAAATAATCAGGGAAAGAGCGTCTGTCAAGGGTCTTCAGCATTTTATGAGACAATCTTCATATGAAAGGGAAAAGAGGAGTTTTTTACCGAATCTTCAATTTCAGATATCTCTGAGCCAGGGGCCAATAAAGGTGCTTCATAGATACTCCTTTCCTGAACAATCTCTGGCTGAGAAGTTCTACTTTGGATTGAATCTTCAAGCAATTTAACCTTGGCAGACAAATCATCAATAACCTTCTGGCTACCAAGCAACTTTGTACTGAGATCCTGCACCTGAGTTGTTGAATTCTGAGATTCGAAGAGCAAAGCAGCAACCCGTTTTTCCAACAGGGGCAACAGTCTCAGCCCACCAGTGGAGTTTTGGTCTTCTACGAGTGCATGACCCCCTAATATATCAATTACTTTCTCCAACCCAGACGTTAGATCAGACATTTGACCCTTCAGCGTCTCATACCCTTCCGCATCTTTAGCATGCACATTACTTTCCTCTTTAAGACGCTCAATCTCAAGAATTTGAGCCGACAAGGTGGCTTGTAGTTCCTCTTTGCCAAGAGATAGTACATCTATCTGATGATGCAACTCTGGCACACTATCAACAACGTAAAATAATTTCTTTACATCAACTGAACTATTGGGATCCACATCTCCTACTTCTGACGCTGAAGATGGAAGTTCTAGCTTACTTATCCTATCAAAAAGAGTTTTCAATTCCAATGGCGACATAAGCGGGTGGTCTGCCTCTGGGGAGAAAAAGGCACAAATAAGTTAGTTGGTAAAATACAACAGGAGAAGAAAGAAATAACAACTATCTTATGACAAAAAATGATTACCTTGTTCTCTCACTAACAAGTTGCCGTGTAAACTTGAAAGTTCTGCTTCCTTTTCCTGCAACTTTTCCTCTATGCTGTGGTAATTTTTCATTTGGAGTCTCAACTCGTCACATGAATTCTGTAATGTTTCGACATGAGTTTCCAACTCCAAAATCCTATTTTGAATAAAACCTTTTTCTTCTATGGCTTTCTCGGAGGCTGCTGTCATTTCCTTCACCTTGTGCTGCAAGTCTTGGATTGTTGCAGCTGCAATGTCACTTGTGTTCTCAAACATTTTAATCGTAGTTTGAACTTTTCTTGACACCAACAGCAATTTCTCTGCTATGCTGATATATGTACTCTCATCATCAAGCATTTGCAGATGGTCTGAATTGTCTGCATCAAGTTGGCTTACTTGTGGCGTCAAACTAATGCTCAACTTCTCAAGGTCAGGAACGGAGCTTAATTTCAGTAAATTGTTCTGAACATCAAATTGGAGATCTCTTGTGGCATCAGCACAGGCAGATAGAAGAAAAGAGCGTTCCTTCTCCAGTGAGGCTATTGTGTTCTCCTGTTCCTCTCTGCGCTTTTCCATACTCTTCATTTCCAGTTTCAAGGACTCCATTCGCGAAAGAACCACTTCAATAGCATCCTTGGTTGCCCTTAATTTTCTCAGGAAATTTCCAGACGAATCATCCATGAAAATAGATAAGTCCTCAAAACTATCAGCGATTATTTTGTTTCTCATCTGGACTGCTTCAACAGTTTTCTTTACATATAACGTAATGTTGTCAACATCTGCAGAGTCCAAGCCATCATTGTCAATCTCACTTATTGCAATGTTGCCAGGGTCTGACAAAAAAGGTTTTCCGACTTGCAGATCATCCTGAAAGGGATTAAATTAAAATGCTATGTCAGAAGGAAGCAAAATACACATTAACCAAGACCAAGAACAAAGTACTGTATTACCTTCATGTCAGGATGACTTTGTAGCACTTCATAACTAGCACCAGTAAGGTGGCCCTTTATGTCTATCAGAATGGCATCCATGTTTCTCATTCTCTCAACTTGCTTCTCGAAACAATCCCTGAACATGGAAAATGGGTTCTCATTTCTCATAAACGTTTGAAGACCACTAAGGTAATGCATGATCTCCACAGTCTTGCTTTCGAAGTTGCCACTGGATCCAGTTAACTCGCTCATGCAAGCATCTAACTTAGAATTTAGTATAGAAATCTCCTGTTCAGCCACCTTTTTTTCATCTTCGAGCACAGAAATATCATTCCCAGCCTTTGATAATGCATCTTCCAGTGATTTTATAGTAGTTGAGGCATCCAACAATTTGCTAGCCTGGGACTCAGCATCGTGTTTAAGCTTCCTTAGCTCATCCTCCAAGTTGGTTTGCCCAACCTGGAAATGGTTGTTCTGTTCAGTAAGCAAAGAGATATTAGTCTCTGCTTGTGATAGAGCATCTTCAAGAGATCTTATAGTATCATATGCTGTTGCCAGTTTGGCACTTTGGATGTCTACTTCTTCTCTGACTCTTTCAATTTCAGTATCATTAGCAGTTCTGTTTAGTTGAGCCTCCTCTCTCTCCTTCATAAGCAGAGAAATCTTATTTTCTGCTGACGATAGTGCTTCTTCAAGTGATTTTCTAGCAGCGTGGACCTCAGTAAAATTGCTAGTTTGAGCATTAGCTTCACTAATTGCCTTTTGTAAGTCTAGTTCAACACTTTTCCTAGCAACTTCGATTTCACTCTTTTCTTCAGCTAGTTGAGAAATGCGATTCTCTGCAACCAACAATGCATCTTCCATTGATTGCATAGTCGACTTGGCCTCTGCTAGCTCAGTCTCCAGAACAATCATCTCTTCCTTGACTTTTCCCAATTCTTGCTCTGCATTAATCTTAGCTTGCTCACAATCCTTCATGTAGGTGGTGATCCAATTCAACTTTGCTACAGGCTCTTCAAAATCTGAATCAACAGGCAGGACAACGTGGTCAATGGATTCAAATACTTTTTGTAGCATGTTGTTGCTGTCCAATAAGAATTGCTCAAGCTCATTTCGTTTTTCTTTCATAGCGACAAGATCAGCCTCCAATTTTGACATTTTCTCTAAATTAGAAGACAAACTATTCATCTCAGCCCTGTACTCGGTCACCACAGATTCTTGCTTCTGTAAATCAAGCCTCAATTTCTCAATTTCTGAATTCTTTTCATCCAGAAGAAGCTTCAATTTTCCTTGCTCTTGCTGCAGTTCAAAACTTTGATCCTTTGTAGCGACAAGATCAGCCTCCAATTCCGAGAAATGTTGCAACTTAGTAGATAAACTATTAATCTCATCCTTGGACTCGACAATTGTAGACTCTTGCTGTTGTACTTCAAGCTCCAATTTATCAATTTCTGAGTTCTTTGCATTGAGAAGAACTTTCAAGCTTTCCTGATCTTGCTGAAGCTGCGCACTTTGATCTTTCGTAGCAACAAGGTCGGCCTCCAATTGAGAGATTCGTTCCACATCAGTGGATAACCTATTTATCTCATTCCTACACTCAATAACCGTAGATTCTAGCTGCTGTACCTCCAGCTTCAACTTCTCAATTTCTGTGTTCTTTTCCTCCAGGAGATTTTTTAAGTTTTCACGATCTTGAACCAACCCTTTGCCTTTCTTAACTGCCATGGACAACTTCTCCCTCAGCAAAGCAGATTTCTCCTCTGATCGCTCAAAATCCTTTAGAAGAGAATCATGTTCCTTCTTTAGTGCTGTAAGTTCAAGCAAAGCTGACTTTAACTCATTTGACAGATTATTCGCCTCTGATCTCACCAGCATGTCCTCTTCTAAAAGTGTCTTGCAGAGCATCAACTCCTGATCCCTGACATACAAGATACTCTGCAACCTTTCAAACACTTCAGTATGAGCAGAAGCATCAAAAGTACTGCTCTCCTTTTTGGTCTGCCCAAAGCATCTCTCAATTAGCATGATTGGATCAGAATGAGACTGGTCAGCCCCTTCCCTGCTGTCTGTTACTGTTCCAGAGCCCACTAACAACTTCTTGATCATCTGATCTCTCTCAGACGAGGCTTGATGTAACTTTTCAACAACTCCTTCATATTTTCTTGCCATTTCATTAATTTCTTCTTTAACATATTCTTTCTCCTGCAATTCTGCTGACAGTGAAGCACTCAAGAGATCAATTTCCTTTTGTGCAGCTTCCTTTGTTCTGGAAATTTCATCTTGCAACATGGTTACCTCATCTTTTGCCTGCATCAATGATTCTCTAAGCAAGGTTACTCGAGTTTCCAGGTCAACAGATGAAGCAGTTTCTGGTAGATCAACCAGAGACAAGGCATCCTTCAGTTTTTGAAATTCCAGCAAATTAATATTTTTTTCATTTTGATCCTCTACAAGCCATCTCAAGCCCTCAATAATATCCATTGACTGCACTTCTGCAGGTATATTGATCCGAGAAAAGATTTCCTCTAGCGTTTCCAGGATTTTATTCCTCTGTACAAGTGTTTCCTGTAATGAGGCAACTGAAGTTACAAGCCACTTCAATCTCTGGAGAATATCATTGGAGCCTAGTTCTTCGGGCACACTAATCTGAGACAAAATCTCTTCAAAATTATCTAAAATTGCATTCTTTTGAGAGAGCATCTCCTGCCGTGATGCAGCATTATTTAAAAGCCATTTCAGTTTCCCAATAATATCCACCGACTGAAGTTCCTCTGGCACACTTGCTTGAGAAAAGATTTCTTCCACAGTCTCAAGAATTGCGTTCCTCTGCGAAAGTGTTTCCTGCAATGATCCAACCAAGTTTTCACATTTGACTAGCTCCCCCTTGCACAACTCAGCAGCTTCAATCGCACTAGACTTTTCTTGCAATTCAGCCAAGCATTTTTCAAGCTCACTTGTTTTCTCGGCCAATGACTGCTTCAACCCATCCCGTTGCTGCACCAATGCTTTACCTTTGGTCACAGCCATGCTAAGCTTTTCTTTGGTATTAGCACACCTGTTCTTTTCCTGCTCAAGTTCCGCCTTCAGTTTGTCAAGTTCTGCATTAATTGTCTCTGCCGTAGCTTTTTCCTTCTCAACTTGTTCAACTAATTTCCTATTCTCTTCCTCAAGTTGGCCAATTCTTTCGACCATCTCCATTTCCCTTCTCTTAAGCTCCACTAGCTCACTACGCGCAGCAGTAAAAATCATTCCAGGTCCAAACTCCTCTGTGGACCCCACATTGTATCCACCCTCAGACAAACACTTTCCAAGTTGGTCAACCTCGTAGAGAAACCAAGTATAATGATCCACTAACAACGAACCACTCGCCTCGACATGAGCAATTTTCCCCATAACAGAATGATCCACCATCTCTCCAGGATTAACCACAGAACCAAGCTTAGCCAACATCCTGTCTGCAACACCCTCAACATACTGCTCCAGCTGAGCCCCGGCATTGAGTTCCTCAATCTGCCGCCGAAGCTCATTCATCGCGATCTCACTCCGTGCCCTCTCTTCCAAGGCAGCACTAACAAACCCGGAGCACTCCCTCACCGTCCCTCGCCATGAAACATCCCCATCATCACCGGGCAGCAACTCTTCATTAGTCAAACCCTTAAGCTGCTCACGAAGTATTGACACTTCCTTTTCGAACCCTTCTCTTTCTTCCTGCACACAAATCACAAAATCACCACAAAAAAAAAAAAACACTTCAAAGAACGAAACTTCCTTTCCCAATCATAAACCAGCACCCTATAACAAGACAAAAGCACAAAATGATGCAAAAATAGATTCATTAAGACCTTGAATTCTCTTTCAACGCCCTCTTTCTCGAGCACAGCCTTCTCCAGCATTGCCTGCAACCGCTGCAGCACATCAAATGAAGGCACATCCGGCCCCGTCTCATTCTCGGGTTCTTGTAACTGGCTCTCTGGTATGACATCGTTTGCATCCTCAAACATCTCTTCTCTACTCTCCACGTGGGGCATAGCAACACCTTTTTTATCATCATCGCCGCCATCCTCACCTTTATCTACTGCTTCCTCTTCCTGCATTCACGTCCCTCTCTATCTCTCAAATCTAAACATGTAACCCAAACCAAATAAAGACCAAAACTTTACCCTCAACCTTACCTGATCAGGTCCTTTGGATTCGTCCTCCGCCGTCACGTGATTGGTACCGTCTCCATTGGGCAGCGCCAGCTCTTCGGGATCATTATTCTCCGACATGTCGATCAGCTCATAACCTAATCTCTCGAGAAAAAGAACAGATCTTGGGATTGAAAACCCCTAGAATCAAGAAAGGACGAATTGGGTTTGGCTTAAATCTAACTGAATCGAGGGAAAAAACAACTTTGAGAAGTGAAGATATCGAGGATTAACTTTAAAAAGGGGGTGAAATGTTTCCCTCGTTTAAAATTTGGGCGTTATTATGTGTTCCTGCTTCCTTTAGCTTTGGGTGTCGTGTCAAGTGTAAGTCTCTCTTGTTGTTGTGTTATCTTTGTTCAATAGCGACGTTTGTTTTTTTTACTGCTGCGCCTCGTGTGAGTTTAAAAACGGCTCTCTCGTGGCGCGTTTTTGGAAACCAAAAGGCCGCGGTGTCGTTTTCGCTCCAGATAAGGTGTCAAGATCCCCAAGCGTTTATCACATGCATGCATTCTTGTGGATTCTGCATTGATGTTGCAAATCTAAACTTGGTAGGTCAATTTTGAATTCTGGATTATTTCATATCAACAACCAAATCCTAACAGTTTGTATCTGTTTGGCATTAGCCATTAGTTAGTTAGTGGTAGTTCAATTGGTGGGCATGGATTGGTAGCATAATCTGTGTGCTAGTTCAACCACAGAACACACACAGGGATAGAGAGATTGAAGTTAAGGCTTGAAACAAGGGGCAGAGGATTTGGTGGTCAATCTCGTTCTTTTTGGAATATGAAATACCAACCTATTGCAAGTCTTAATGGCCTCCCAAAATTGGTAGTTAGGTAGGTCAGCTAGGGAAGATATAGCATTATATCAGTCAAAATAGTGATAAGATGCAAGAACTCTGGTTTTAATAGGGAAGTAAACTCAAATAAAAAATGAAATCACTCTTGCTAGTGGACTTTCTAGTGCATCTCCCTCTCTTTTTCTTCCTTAAGACAGCATCAATTTTGTATTTTGGCATCTGTTCTACTAAACTTGCAATTGCCTTTCTTATGTTCCTTTTAAACTAAATTGAACATAAACCATCTGGAAAAAAGTTCATCTCTCACTTACCACAAATACAGTGTTGTTGGACAAAATTATAAATCAGACAAACAGAACTTAAGCATATATGGAAGGGGGAGGAAAATGGTGCTCCAAAATATATGAACACTACTGAATTAAAGACATTACCAAACCGTTGCACACGGCTTCCATTGTTCTGAGGCCAGTGTGGAAAGGGTACAAGATTCCATGACTATCACTTGCTCAATTTTCCTAACAAAGTATTGCATAACATCCTCCACGTGTAAACCAAGGCATACCACAAATACACTTTTTTTTGTCCACGCCACAAATAAACTTGGAACAAAAACGGATGCATTTGATTTGACAGCTATGAGCAGCTGGGCCAGTACTCCAGTTTGCAATCAGCCTCTATTAGATATCAGGACATAACCAACTTAGTTTGTCCGAGCTAATTCGTTTCGCTCAGAATTCACAACATAAGTAGTGTAAATAAATAGCAATCTAAGTTAACACAAATGATCTGTATAGCATCACTCATTGACTAGATAGATAGTAGCTATATGCACAAATTCTGTACTTGAAAAGACTAGAAGAATTAAGATTGCCACTAAAACTCATGAAAAGAAGAGTACATGAGATATGGCTATTGATGTCATTGACGAACTGCAATGCCTTTATGTGCATTTTCAAACAAAGCTTATGCTTGGAAATTTGAAAGATGGGGTTTTGAAAGCCTCAGACAAGCAGAAGATGATACTGATCATCTGTCCAAGAATCAGAGACAATTGTTCTTACCAGACTCTATCTACATTTGCAGGTCGGCTTCTTCTACCTGTACATGATCTTATCATTTATATTTACAATAGATATTCATAATAAACTAAGAAAAGGGCATCAGGGTAATCTTCTGGCAAGCTCTCAATATAGGCCTCGAACCATTGCATGTCTTTTCTGGTAATTGTTTTAGCATCAACCACATCATTGTTACAAGTGAGGACCCATAAGTCTTCAGAGTTAACTCTCTTCAAACTGCCACGACAAAAAGGGCAAGACTCTGACCTAGTGCTCCTGTAGTTGAAAGGAAGATAAAATAACTTAAGAGATAGTGGCAACTCTGTTCACATATCAAGTGTACATGGTGAAAGGAATGCAGATATAAAATCTGGAGACATACTTACCAATTGCGGTAGCATTTGATGCACATTGCATGGCAACAATTAGGCAATACTACTTTGGCACAAGGTTCCAAGCAAATCCCGCATTCATCTTCTCTGTCTAAATCGACATTGACAAACCCATTATCTCCATCCACCTTTTTAACCAAACTCTCCATTTCAGAAGGCCCTTCGAGAACATCCTCCAACAACTCCTTGTTACTATTTAGCCGTTGAAGAGACGGTAATATAACACCTACAATAATGCATTTGAAAATATGAATAAACTCAAAACTGAAAATATCAGGTGGAAGATACCAATCTTGAAGGTCGTTTATACATAAAGGATGTAACTAGTAAAGAGTGGGTAATTTGCATACCATAGAATTCCCTAATTGTTGCTTTCCTTACATGTGTAGATAGGTTTCGTCTACCATTTGCATAAACCTACATGGCAATAAAGCAAAAGAATGTGAAAATGCAGCAATGGTAATGGTAATAGGTAGACATTGTGCAAGTGACAATTTTAAAAGAATCCACAGGCTTCGGATAGAACTGACCTCATATACAAGTATTTGGAAGAAATTCAGATATCTGGGCAGTAGACATATGCAAGAACAATCTATTCGCTGTAGGAAAAAAAGGAAGAGGGGAGCCCAGTGATTATAAACTAGTTTCATCTTAAGATATGCACCAGTCTTCAGCCTAGGAATTGCAGCAGCCCTAGCACATATTAATTCAGATAAAAATCACAAATTAGTGTACTTGACATACAATGGCATCAATCTGTAGATTTCATTTCCAGTCAAACATTTCACCCGATCAAATTAAAATAGCAAAAAGATTAAATATCCACCACTCAACCAAAAGAGTTTTTTTTAAAAAAAAGTCTTGATAAGATGGGAAACAGAGAATTCCAACATATTTCCCCCCCCTTGGCATTGCGCACTCATCTAGAGTCAGTACCGGTCAAAGCAATCTACTTTAGCTGCAACTAAGTAAGCAGATGTTGCAACACCAATATCAAATATCCAATCTTTGCGAGATGAGGTGATGAAGGAACAGAAACACAAAACAAGAAAAGCGGCCTTTCTTCCAGTAATGTAATTGATAGAAAGGCAAACCATCCCCACATGAGAAATAGAGATTCCCAGATGAGCATATATATATATATATATCTATCTTCACAGAAATTCTCAAATACATGGCATAGAAGAAAGTATAAGCCTATGCCCAAATACCAATTTGCAGGAGCTATTAGCATAGCAGCTAAATTTTTCAGATGATGATCAACAAAACAGCACTCACAGATAACCAACATGACACAAAAACAAAACCAACCATTTCAAAACCTTGGGAAAAAAAATTAGAAGAAAAAAACATACTTTGTTTCAAACCAAAGGAGAAATTAGAGACAAATTCACTGGAAAAAATAAAAGAAAAAAGAACTCACAAAGCATTGGCATGCTGGATATCAGCTTCAAGAGCTTTGAGGGAGTCCTGGTAAGAGGACTTGGCCAACTGCATAGTCATCATCTCCATCTCTGTTATGTGTTGCTCAGTCCAAATAATAATCCAGAGAAAACAACAACTGGGTTTGATATGTTAAACCACAAGACAACAACAACAGAAGAAACAGAGAGTATAAGAAGAAAAAAGCAGAGGTCTTTATGTGTTGCTTTTCTCTGAGCCTTTGAGGGGGCGGCCTTGACAGTGACTGTTTTTTCTGGGTTTTTCGATATGATGGTCTTTTATGGCCAGAAAGAGAATTACGTACAAGAAAAAATACGTTTTCTTCTATGATGAGGTGGCTGCTTGTGTGCTGTTTGTTTGTTAAGATACCCCCTCACTTAAAATATTTTCTGGTCTTATCTTTTGTAATCTTTTGCTTTTGGTTGTTGGCTTCCTTTTTATTTTCTAAAAGAAATTTATAGAATCCTTTAATTAAATTTAAAGAGACCACGCTTAGATTTTTTTCTTATTTTAAACTTCAATATGGGTTTTTTGTAAGGTTTATATGAAAAGATGAATTTGTAAGGTTTATATGAAAAGATGAATATATTCTTTCCATTTATATGCATTTTTTACATGATATGTCCATTATTATATCTGGCATGTAAATTGACAATGTTATTAATGTTTGCAATATGTTACAGTGGGTTTAATTTTATGTTTCTCTAGATATGACTCATTGTACATTCACTTTCACTGTTTTTTTTCTTTTTCCTGTTAACGAATTGCAATCTTGGGAAACTAGCTATTTTTGGTAGAACCATAAAGGGTTGTGTTGAAATTGCCTTTACACAATTTACGGTCCAAAAAAAATAATGATAGATGATGTGGATAATACTGTCATCAACCAAATACTGCGGACTAATTAATTTCATTTCTTGAGGAAGGGTTCATCAGATCAGGGGAGGCAATTGTTGACTGAATAGCTTTAGGTTAGGCTTGTCATTGTCTAAGTTTGGTATCTAGTGCATGATTACATTAGTTGGGTATTTAATTTTGTGGTGGAGGATTGTTTAATCGCAGCTATATTGGGTATTTGGTGTGAGACAGGTAGCTGTTTTTATGCATAAATTAATAACAAATCCCTAATAATGGGATCCAATAAATCATATTAAGATGCATCTCTATGATGCCTTTGCCCTCGCGTGTATTGTTTCTCGTTAACAGACTTTTTAACCACTTTTAAAAAAATCAATTTCCTCATCTGCTGGCTGCAACACAACTTGTTATAGGATCCTGAATATATAATATTTAACGGATGAGATGCAATATTCTTATTGATCAGTATTTTGTGGTTTACTTAGTAAAAGCAAAAGGCATGAGAATAATTAACAACGCACACCTACCAATCCCATTCTTAATCTTTGGTTCAAAGGTCAACTAAGTTCTAGAAAACAAAAGGCAAGAGTTGGAAGACGGGCACCTAATGACTAATGAGTGATTTGGACCCAATTCAATAATTTTGCTAGGGCAATAAATATAGCCCCAAACTGTCTATAAAATATAATATTACAGAAAAGATAAGATCATTATCAAAAAGCCCATTTAACTTCTTCTTTTTTTTTTTTTCCTAATAGACGGCTATCAAATGTTTCACGGGTTGCTGCGTCTTTATAATTTTTATTATTTTTTATTTATGTAATACAAAAAACAAGTACTTGTACTCCCAAATTTCCTACTTTTGATATTTGCTTTAATAAATATATGATAAAACAAAAACAACGGTTTCGTGACTTTGAAAATAGTTTGTTCAAAAAAAAAACTTGGAAAATACAGGCAAAATTGCTTGATCAAGGGTCCCTCTTCCAGATCATGCTTATGTAATTCCAGGCAAATTTAATAGCGGTTTTTTTCTCATCTGAATAAGCAAAAAAAAAAAAAAATTTACTTGACTTACAAAAGCTTATTACACAGATCAAGAACTAGTACACCCGTTTTCCAATTACACCAGATCCTAATCTATCTCCAGTTTGTTTGCTGATCATGAACAAGTACAAAATAACATAGAATTCTCCAATAAAAGCATGTGAGGGTAGCTGCAAACCTGTTTTGTTTACCTGCAAGTGTTAACTCCAGTGTGATAGGCACCTAGGCAGAAGCAAAGCTATGGACATGGCCAAAAACATCAGTTCACAGTTATAATTAAAGACAAGAAGGAGGTAGATGGAGTTGTAAGGAAGGATTATCATCTGGCAGTAGGAACAAGGGAACCATTTGATAAGTCAGGGCTTTCAATCTCAAGAAAGCTTGTCAATAATGTCTTCCTGGAAGACTGTGCCTTTGAACTACTGGAGCGCAGGCTTTGGCTGCCATCAGTTCCTTTATCAATCTTGATAGCTTCTTGTATAGCCAGAAGTATTTCCTGCATCCTCGGCCTGGAAACTGCACGCTGTTCCACACATTGGATGGCAACTTCAGCTATCCTCCAGATTGACTCAATCTTGGCATTTCCTATCAGGACAGGGTCCACTATACTGATCACATCCCCTTTTCGAATCAAGGCTCTTGCCTACAAGATTACAAGTCATCAGGGTGACCATGCGGGTTTTTCAAGCCTTTTGATGTGAATGGAATTACATTACAAAGTGATAAATTGAAGTTCTTGGGTCTGCTAATGTAAGGAAATTCCAAGCATTCATACCCAGTGGACAATGTTCATTTCGGCACCAAAATCTTCGGCTGAGACGGGCTTTTTCCCGGATATCAGTTCCAGGAGAACAACTCCAAAGCTGTAGACATCACTCTTTTCGGTTAGTTGCTGATTTGCATAGTACCTGTTGCAGTAGGATCAGAGTTCCATGATTGATTAGTAGGGTGGCCAAGTAGGAGAAAGCATAGAATTATGCAACAGCTGGTAAGTGCTACTATATATGGCTTACTCAGGATCCAGGTAACCAACTGTTCCTCGTGCCACGCTTGATATATGTGTTAAATCATCTTCAGCTTGCCTTGAAAGTCCAAAATCTGCAACTTTTGCTCTCATGTTGATGTCCAGGAGAATATTGCTTGTCTTTACATCTCGGTGTATTATACTTGGATTGCATCCAGTGTGCAAGTATTCAAGGCCTACAAACATCTAAACTTTGTATTTATTCCACGAACTTGATTATCAGAAAATGGAAAAATGAGAAGTCTCATATCAAACCTTTTGCTGCATCTTCAGCAATGCGCAGGCGAGAAAGCCAGTCTAAGCGCTTCTGGTTGATAGACCCTGCAAAAGATTTTCCAGATTTGGTTTAAGTTTTTTCTATCAAAAGAGTGAAAAGAAGTTTTCAATTGAAAAAGAGAAGATGGTTGGGGTGAAGATAAGTTAGTTGGTTTTGTTCATACCATGTATATGATCCCGCAGAGTTCCATTGTGCATATATTCATAAACAAGAACACGTTGATGTTGTTCTTCACAGTATCCAATCAACGGAACCAAGTTTCTATGATGAATTCTTGACAAGAGGGCAACCTGCAAGTTGATTAAACAAGTTTAGGACTCTGATGATGATTGCAAGCTCCATATCCTCATCGAGAGGACTCACTAACTTTCTTGATATTTAATCATAAATGTTGAAACCTCTAGCCTATTATGCAAGATAGAGCTGTACATGACATTACCTCAGTAACAAACTGCTGGGTCAGGTGAGTAGATGAATCTGCCATTATCTTGACTGCTACTTCTTTCCCATCTTTCATTTGGCCATAGTAGACTGTTCCAAAACTCCCCTTGCCAATTTTCTTGGAAAAGCTTTTGGTGGCTTCTTCAAGCTCAGAAAGTGAAATGTAATACGAGATACCTTCATCTGTTAAATGCCATCCTCGTGCGACAGAATAAGCACTTGATGGTTTGTTACTCGTACGCATCGAGTTACCTGGTGGACATATGAAATATGAAGGGAGTGGAGAAGACTCTGCCATACGACGTCAACATATCTAAACTATTCATACCTAGGTTGTCGGTTTTCTGGGAAGATGTCTTTCTTCGGAGGAACAGTAAACTTCCTAACAAGACAAGTAACAGAACACCAAGAATGGCAATCGAAGTTCCAAGTATCAACTTAAAACGCATCTTTTTCCCTGCTGGTTTATGCAGTCCAGGATTATGTTCATATCTGCAACAAAAATAATGCAGCATTACACAAATGATTCATGCCATCAAAACATATTTCTTTTCGTGCATGTTCACTCCAAACTTCATTTCATTTTCATTGCAAAATCCAATCCCAAAGCCGAGGAAATGAGCGTGAGTGATACATGTGCAGGTATATACTTTGGCAATAGTACAATAAAGGAAGCAATCTGTGCTTGGATCAGCTGGCATGGATATATAGCTCTAAGTTTGTAACATACTAGATACTGAATTTCATTTTTGATCGTATGCTTAGCATATAACTTAAAACCTTATGAGTCTTTGAGGAAGATGTTGGTACATGCTTTATATAATTGATTAACCATCGAAGCCAACTTCAGTAATTAGGAGGCACTCACTTAAAAGTTATTTTTGAATTTATTAATGCTTGAGGTATTTCTCCGCTGAAGGAATTGTTCTGTATGTACCTGCCACAAATGCGTTTCAGACTGATTATCCAGAGTATCACAGAAAACATCTGTACTGAAGTAAAGAAAATACACCACTCCTTAACTTTAGGAGGTGGCAACAGTTAAAAAAGTCAGTTTGTTGTTTACGCGACTCACAATTCTTGCAAGTTTGGTAAACTACTAAAGTACTTGGGCAGGGAGCCAGTCAGTTTGTTGTTCTCTAAATGCCTGCATGTGCATTAGATAAAAGGTCAAGGATAAGTAGATCGTACCCCAACTGGCAGCAAATTTAGGAACAAATACTGGTGAAACAAAAAAAGCAATTTCTCCAGAACATCTGAAATGTAGTGCCAGAGGTGCAAAGCTTACAGTATTTTCAAGTTAACAAGATTGCTTATGTCAGGGAATGGCCCAGTGAGAAAGTTTCCATCCAGCCACCTTAGAAAGGAAAAATTAACACCTGTCATCAGGAATTGATGTGAATAAGATTGATTTACTGACAGTAGAATATGATGCTTACAGCTCTGTCAGTCCCTCCAGGTTATTTATCTCCTGTGGTATCTTCCCATTCATGTTCTTCCCTGACAGTGCACTGTGTAGTGGTCAGTTATTTCCTTCTCTTATAATAAGGCATGTCAAGAAGTTTGGATGCATGAAATGGACCAATGGCAGCTCAAAATTCAGTACATAGATTTTTTATGCTTCTAACCAAGTAAGAAAAGGTAAGTACATTTTTGTGATTCTTGGAGGTGAGGTTAAGGTACAATTCACCCATTCCCAATGAGTTGGGACACAAGGATCACCAGCTTCATCATTTCCGGCACTTTCAGCAGCCATGGAGCGCAGGGCATTAAGAACAGCCACTGTCAATTGAAAACTTGTTATTCTTCAAGTTCATATTGATCAAGCACATTATAACCATACTTGGAAGCAACATTGACAAAATTGCTATGCCTCTGTACATGCAACTTTAGTCATTACAATTTTACTGCAGAAGGATATAAGGTTAGTAAAGTTTTGTGTCTGAACTTACAATCTTGGCTGTCAGTCTTGGATGCAATCTGCAGGTATTTACTAATCTCAATTGCATTTAATATTGGTCCGCGGGAGGAATCTCGTGTCTTAGCGAAGGCGAAAGAAAGAACAAACTGCAGAGACACATTCATGTAGCTAGGTTCATAAAGCCTGTAGCTTCCATTGGCATTTTCTTCAATATTTACGACTGCATTACTGTAGTCAGGAAAGTAAGGTTGCGCCAACTTGAATTTCCGAGTTTCATTTGCTCCCAGGTCTTCAATCTCAGCAAAGTATGCATAAGCCCGAGCATTTGCAGGAAAATCTTCAAGGTTCAACCTGTAGCTGAGTTCTCCATATGTGCCTACAACAGCAGTTTGCATTACTTTGACAGGCGGGTATTCTCGAGTATTAATGTCTATGTCCTTTGATGTGTTGATTCTTATTGTTCCAGGTGCCACATCAACAAGAAAATTTTGCCTTTTCTCAAGATCCGAAGCCCAAATTCTGTCATAAGGGTCATCCGGGTACCTAAGACATAACAATGCCATTCTGAAATTATTGCTCCATCAATAACAGTGTCATTTTAAAGTACCTTCTCTAGGAATGTATCACATTTTGAGATGTATAACAACATTACTGAAGAATTATGGCAGAGAAATGAAAAGAACTGCAAAATCATGTACGTTATCTACTGAGTCTATTCTATTTTCACATAGCATTTCATAATCTAATTCTTGACAAAGTATTGGTACCAACACTGAAATGAGATTACCTTATCGCATCCTTAGTTGGAGCACCAAAATTTACTCTTGCTGCTACCTCTAGGAAGAAATTGTCCTCAAAATCAGTTGCATACATTGAAAGATTGAGAGGTCTCAGCTCTAGAGTGGATAAGAATGGAGCACCAGTTGTAGCACAGCAGATGCACACATCTACAGAATTTGAAGGTGCCCTTATAATCATTTCCTTCACATAAACTCTAGTAGCATCCAAAACTGTCACTGTAGACCACTTAGTTGCATCCAAATAGAGATCAAACTTGGGGTATGCAGCTTCATTTTCCAGGCTGCCATACTGAAATGTTGCGCGAACAAGATAACGCCTCCTCTCTTGGGTGCCTAGGGAGTAACAGTACTTCTTGGTGTCTATAGGAAACTCTCTTCGGGTTCGATACTGCATCCAGTTTCCATCTGGATTTTCTAGTTCTATTGATTTTCCATAGTTCATGATACCATTGTCTGAAATCCATGCTAATCCAGTTCTTGGATCGGTATAGTTAGTTGTACTTCCACAGTCAATACTGATGAACTCTGCATGTTGAAAATTGATGGCATCATTTTGTCATTTACTTGCAATTCTGATCAGTAAGACACGGTGAAGCATAACTAAATCACTCCAGAACCAGCAGATTACTGTCTTTCTAATCTCTTCCTTACACAGTAACTCTTGTTCACTGCATATGAATATGTTGGTCGTATAACAATTACTATTATCACTCTCCAGTACTGAGAGCAGGTAGAACTCCAGGGAAAATATGTAATGTTTTAGAAACTGGTTACAGAAATGCTCTTTTGCCATGTAAAGAAAAGGAACACCAGAGAGTATACATGAACTACCCTTCACAGTTAAGACATGGAGTACAGATTCAAGAAGAACTTACCTGTAACTTGGCACACAACAGAAGATAAAAAGAATAGATAAAGGGCTACAAAACGAGAATATAAAGCCATTGAAGAACGAGAAGAAGTGGGTTTTCGAAGTTTTCAGGGATTGATAAAATTCTAAAACTGTCTGTCTAGGCTCAGCTTCTTAGTTCCACTCATCTTTCCGCCACTTTGCTCACCTTTCAACTTTCCTTTTTTCTTTTTCTTTTTAAAAAAATATTCACAAGTTTGTCAAGAAATGTTCACTCACGTTACTGGCCTTTACATCAACATGGAATCTACTTTTCCCAAGAAACAAAGATTGTCCAGGTCTGCTTTTCTTTCCTTTTTGTAAGAGGAGAGTGTGACACAAGCTCAACCTAAAAAGCATAAAGAACAAGAAAAAATCATCTATTATTTTACCTCCGTGAAGTGATTGTGTTATTGTCCTAATTAGCCAAAAAGCAGAAAATCTCTGTCTTAGACCAAACCCATGAGTATGCTTGAGTAAAATTTGTCAACCAGACCTGTTTATCTAAAAAAGACTAAACAAAACAATATGCATCAAATTCAATCTCGTCCTTTAGATTAATGATATAGATAGTGAGATCAATATTTTATTCTCTCTTCCAAATTAAAAAACAAGTTCATGAAGAGAGCAAAGGAAATCTGGCCATGCAAAAAGCATCCCTCTAAAGAAGAAAAAGGAGGGGATACACTGTGGGCAGTGGGGATACTTAATTATCTTAACTTTAATCTTGCTTTTGCTTTAGCCAAAGCACAGCACAAAATCTCCTTTTCTTGTCACTTGGAGTTGGAGCCAACTTGTGTGCTTGGCTTTGCAAGATAAATATAGATTGGAAAAGTATGCAGGATAATTGCTTGCTTTGATCTGGACATAAATCTTTATGGTCCCCATCTACCCTCGTAATCTAAGAAGATAGTAAAGCTTATTCAACAAAAAAAATCCCAAGAAGTTAAGGCCTCAACAAATCCGAAACCTAAACTAGACCCCATTAATGCGCACAGGAAAAGAACAGAGATGGCATCTTAAATGTTTTAGGACAAATTTGACTCCTTCCTCCAATAAGGAGATTGGTGATAATGCTTCAAACACCTACAAGAGTTGAAAGCAACTATTTTAGTTTTAGCTGTTAGAATATTACAACCACATTGTAATTTTGCATATGAAAGAAAAAAGGGTAAGAGAAAGAGGAAAACTTTCTGGTGTTACTTACAGATGTAAACAGGACCATGGAAGCAGATACATCATATATGGCCAATATGCATGTTATGTAACCTTTGCATACAAAACAAAATGCTGATTGGGGCCCAATTCTTCACATTTAGGCTAAGCTTTCCTTATCAAGCAGATCCACCCTGTTCTACTTCTTCCTGGGTTTGCAGTTTTGCAACATACAGCAAGCACTGGGTCCATTGAAACCCAAAATTCTTTTCTTTCTTTTATTTATTATATATATATATTTTTTTTTTCTTTCTGAGAATAGTACCAAGCTTATGATCAATCAACCATGTAAATGAATCAAGGAATATTTTATGTTCCGCTAAAAAAGTGAGGTATATTTTATGTTTGTTTGTGTGTGCCCAGAATAGATGCCCCGCGTTGCAAAGCTGGCATCCAACTGATCCAATTCCAGGTATTGAAGAAGGAAGCGGGAGTTCAATGCCATTTACTCTTTAAAACATGCATGACATGAACTGTACGTTCTTTTTGCTTCTACTTTACACTAGCAGACAATATACTACAATACAAGTATTGCGCAAAAAAAATACAAGATTTTAAAAGAACTAAATATGATGAAATGTTTATCAAAAGAATATATGAACTCCTCTCCTTACATGTTCTGCCCAAGACGGATGGGTTTGTTGATCGTCAGAAAAGTTCTAATCAGGATATCTCTAAATTTCCAATTTGAACCGTGGCTTATATTAGTAGACTCTATAAGTACCTATGTATATATTCTTGGCGGTCAGTGATTGCGGGGGATGGTTACTTTTATGAGCCAAAGAGGCAGTTGTAAGGGTGACACTAGCAATCATTTGTTTTTTTTTGTTTGTGCAAATCAAAATGGTATTGCATATTTTCCTTCTTGGGTTAAAAAAAAAAAAAATTGGTATCATGACCTGAAGCTAAAGTTTATACCAAAAAGTAAATTCGTGGATCAATATTTTCGACATTTCAACAAAAGTATTTTTCAACCAAAGTGTGCTAATGTGGTGACAGAAATTCTTCCCTTAAGAGGTTGTGAGGATTTCTATTTTCTCATACAACTTATTGCGAAGATGTGAGCGGCAACTTATGGAGTTGGAATTAGTCAATTAACAACACCCTGTTTTAGCACATCCATGGTCGATAGTTTCATGGGAAATCTTGCTTTGCACGAAATAATAATAGATATGGGCCTCATAAATCACATCTTGAGACACTTTTATTTAATAAGTCGGTTCTTTCTTCTTCTTCTTCTTCTTTTTTCCTTTCATATTGTAGAATTCTTGTATGGCATACACACTAGAAACATAGCCTTCACCGCATCACAATCTTTGTCAGAGAGGGTACAACAAAAATATCGCCATCTGATATGGACATGCAACTAAAACCTTCAATTCCATGGGGATTGATTCTATCGCGTGATTTAATGGTCCTTATTTTGGGTCAGTGGTTGCTACTTCTAACCTCGTGGTGCCATTGAGTACTAGCACTTATGGGGATCATTAACTAGTTGAACAAATCACTTGTAGAGTCATTATGATGCAATTTTTTTAATATATATAACATTGGACCTCATAGTTGGATTTATAAACTGTTAAAATATGAAATTACTATACAAAAAATAAGTTCTGTTTTATAATCTCAAAATAGAAACCTTTATGTTATATAATTATCCATCCATGTGGAGTCTATACAAATTGATATATGATCCAGGAATAATCAGAATTAGCAAACCATTATCATTTGAATATACTTAAATCTTCTTGAAGCCAAAGCACCCATCCCATGTTTGATGGTCATACTAACTAAGATTCACATATCATGACCATGTAAATGTATCATTTCCAACACTATTTCTTAATTTACTCTCTTCTTTTCTATACAAATTGTCACGGGTGGTGGTAATAAAAAGCTTTTTGACTACTTACTTCTAGAACTCGATTTTTAGGATTGAGGCATGATAAGCATCCAGGTTAGCAACTTGGCATCCCTATATTTTCAAGACTCAAAACTATGTCTTGGTTAAGTTAGATTAATTCCAAATCAACTAATCTAACCTAACAAGGTTAAAATAACCTTCCACCTTACCAAACTAAATCTCGACATAAAATATCAAGAGGCTTCTCACGGCATGGACCTCACCCATCTCCATTAAAACTTTCTTGTCTCAATTATTTGGATTACCAACGCCAACACTGAAAGGAGAACTTTCCTGAAACCATGAACGTGTCTCCTGTCTTTCTGTGCAACACCAACAAACGTGTCCCTCTCCATTGCTTCCTTCCTTATATGAGATTGGGCTTTAATTTCATGTCTCAATCATTCCTGCTGCGTCCTTCTCCCATTGCCAAACTTGAATGGAAATGATGCGTAAATGGCAAGCCAGAGAACCTAACGAAAGCCTTCCTGTGACTGGGTCAAGTCCAAACAAGCAACATTTAATGGATGATCCTATGGGTCTGCACCATCTTAATCACCCTCAACCCAATGGGCCTAACCTTTTACTCCCACCTAATTCACCCCACTAACCTCATTTTGGGTTTGCCGGCAAATCATTAATTGTGGTCTGACTCTGGCGAGGAGGAATATATTCCTTATATATCTATTGCTACTAACCTTTTGGTAAACAACATATAATTATTGCATGATATCATTTAAACCTAACATTTTGAAGGATGATTAAAAAAATTTCAAAGTCAGACATAAAAAATAATTCATAGCTAAAGATAGCAGTTGAGGAAATAATGAAGGCTAAGATAAGAAAAGATAAGGTGCATTAGACAGACAAGGCATCCCTTTCTTTTCTTCAAGTATGAAAGTTTTGAACACTAAGCAAAGCTCAAGTCTTTCTCTCTCTGTCTTATTGTCTTCTTCCTCCCCAGTTTCCTCTTTTTAAAAGTCTCCATCTTATCATTCTCTCCCATTATTCCTCAACATATAACTGAACCATTCTCCTTTTTTCTTTTTTTTCATCTTCCTCTGCCTTTCTCCTCTCCTTTTTGTTTTGTTTTGGAAGCTGAAGGGAGAGAATAATGTGTCAAAAACAGCACAATAGGTCTTCTTTTAGGGAATCTCTCAAAGCTCTTGAAGCTGATATACAACATGCCAATACCCTGTAAGTTAATCTGATCAGTGATCACGATTCAACCCCCTTTTCCCTCTGTTTTCTGCCGTGAAATTCTGTGGAACCCATGATCTTTGTCCTTGCTTTTTGATAGGCAGAGCATTTGTTCTTCTATTTTCTGTTACTCAATTTCGAGGGTTTGTGTAGTTGTGGTAGGTGGGGTAGAATTTGCATAAACAAAGTTAAAGTTGGTGACTTTGAATGCGGGGTTTTGGTAGTTGGTTGTAATTTTTTCCTTAACAAGGATAAAGTTACTGAATTTGGCCATGATTATTTGGTGGATGAAATGTTTCTTTTAATTTCTGTTCTCATCTTTTGAACGGGTCTAAAATCAAAGTTATTTTCTAGGCTAAGTGGTTCTCTTGCATTTACTATGTGAGTTGCCCTCTTGTTTTTTCTTTATTGGTTGTTAATTGAGAAGGCACCATTACATTGATGTTTGATTGGGGTTTTGTGGTGGGGTTTCTCAGTGCAGCTGCTCTTCCTGGAGATTCCGGAGGGAATTGTGTGCAAATGCGATTGTCATATAGCCCTTTTGCTCCGTTCATTCTGTTTTTGGTTGAATGGATGGACTATAGTTGTACAGATGCTCTTCCTAGTTACTTAGGCCTTCTCCACGTACTTGTACATAAGGTGGGTTAAAATCTGTTTCGGCTTATCAGTTTTTTTACAAATTTTGGAAGCATATAAGGCTTTGATTACCTTGAATTTGGGGTTATGATTTTTATTTTACCTCTCTTGTCTAAGTTTGTTTTTTTTTACTCTTAATTCAAGTCAACATCGTTATGTTTATGAAGGTTTATCTTGACGGAGTGCCAACATATTCCTCCAAAGAAAGGAAGGCCAGTCTAAGGGAATTTTATGGTATGTTATTATCAAGCACTTCCTGATTTTTATGTTTTGTCCTAGATTTTCTTCTTTGACATACAACCACAGTTGACTGAAATTCTCTTGCAGCTATTATCTACCCTTCACTTAGGCAGCTTGAAGGCGAGTTTGTTGAAGTTGAAAACCAAGATATGAGACAGCAAGAATCTGAAGCATTGAGCAGAATGGGAGGGGAGAACTTGAGGAATATAATTGATTTTGAGAGAGATGATGAATGCGGAATATGCATGGAAAGTGGTGTAAAGATGGTATTGCCCAACTGCGGTCATTCGTTGTGCATTAGCTGTTTCCATGACTGGTACTTCAATTTTTCATTTCTTGCTTATTGGCAACTCCTTTTGTCTTTAGAAACCTACTGACTGCTTGGTTTAGAATGAGCATTTCAATAGTAAGTACTTGCTAGAATGCTGATGCACACATTTATATACTTTGCATTTTTTCAGGAATGTGAGATCTCAATCCTGTCCTTACTGTCGCGGCAGCCTGAAGAGAGTGAGTTCTGCAGACCTATGGGTTCTCATCTCTAATGGGGATGTGATCGATGCAGTTTCTCTTGCAAAAGAGAACCTAAAGCGTTTTTACCTCTACATTGAGAGCCTGCCTTTTGTCATGCCTGAGACTCACCCCTTCATGTTTGATTACATGATCTGACTAAGTAGTAAGTCATACAAACACCCGGCCGTGCGTTGTACATAGAAATGGCACGGATGGTTTGATCCCATCCACATCGACTGATTTGAAGGAAAAAAGAAAAAAAATTATTGGAGTAGCTGTACATAGTAACTAAGCTACTGGGTACTTTATGATAAAGACTAAACAAGGTGATAAGCTGGTGATTTGGAGGTTCATGATATCTCCAATGAGCATCTGGGAGAAATGCAGGGATGACTGCAAGTATATCAGAAGTCAAAGTTTGTATAAATGGGAAGAATAGGGAAAGATATGCCTGCCATTCAACCTCAGCTTTTTGGAACCTGAGTGTTGGAATGTAAATGGGTAGAGAATTTGCTTAATATATTGTACGATACATGATGGGTTTTATATCTGATTATATGCACCTTGTCCTAGTGAATTGCCTATATGATATATACACCTTTTCATACTGAATTGCCTGAGTCATGAGAATTGCTCATACAGGTTCTTGTTTCTCATGACGATATAAGTGGATGAATTTAACTTCAAAAAGGGCAGGACTCCCAGTAAGGTGAATTATACTTTTTGGTGTTTCTTTTCTGATAAGGAGCTGAAGAATAGGGATAATAATAGAACACGAAACCTCATTGCTATTTTTCTATTTCTGCTTCAAAAAATTCCTTGGTTTATCACAACATCTGAGGAAGTTGACCTTCCAAGAAATGACTAGCATAACCTGTAAATGAAGAATGGCCGATACTAGCCCATATCTTGCAGCTACCTTTGCTTGAGCTCATTTCTTGCACTTTAATGCTTCCTGGTCTGTGGGGGATTAAGGTGACATATGATGATGATACCAGAATACCAAAATTCAGGTTGCTGTCTTTCAAGCCCTTAATTTGTTGCTTTTCCGTTGCAAATAAAACTTCCATGAGCTATGATATCCAACACTACAGGCAATGTCGGATAGTTACCAACGCGTGCATGGTAATCTTGTTTAACTTCATTTGATATGACATTAAATAAAATGGGATTATCATATTACTCTCGTCTTGTTTTGATAAAATTGCCACTTATCCTTTATTTTTTTTGTAAAAAAAAAGAAAATACTGGAATTACCAAGGTCAATTTTACATTTTTCTATCATTGGAAAAAATTATAAAATTATAAAATAAAGAATTCTCTGTTAAAGTCTGTATCGTAATATTTATTGTCTCAACAATTAAATTTGTCATTTTAAGACAATAATAAATTTATTGAGTTGATTTTTATGATTATACATACATAATGAAAAATTATTTTCTGCCACCGCAAGTGTAGTTGTCCCCAAAATTTGGATTGACAACCTGGGTTGAATCAGGATTTGGGGGGTTGGGGTTTGAGAAATATTGTTGTACGTAAAACAATTAGAAAACTATTTCCTACTGGAGCCTAGCTAATGTTATAATATAAATTATTGTCCATTTAACTTTGATAATGTACTTAGAAGAAATTTTGTCTATAAAATAGATGAATTATAGGAATGTAATCAAAGAATTCATGAATTACAGATAGGAAAATCGGCATCAATAACTTAATAGGATAAAAAATAATCATGCTAAAAACTTTAAAAGGACATATTTGAAAACTTTAATAAACTGTAATGGTTTACTCTTTTTTTTTTTTTGCCAGAGAGTAATGGCTTACTTTTAAATACTACAAAATAAGGGACATGATATAAATATCAGAAATTTAGAAGTTTTTAATTTTGTACTATGCGTGTGGCACAATGGCAAGCCTCTCTTCTTCAGTTTTATTTATATGTAAAAATAGATTATATAAATAAGAAAAGCATGAGGAAAAGTCGATTTGAGGACCTTCTTACGAAACCCATGTTTATTGTATTTTCATCGTGTTAAAAAGGAAAAACTGGAAAAATATAAAGGGGCAAATACAACTCTACAAATTTGGACAGAGAGAGGAGACGTTAGTAGAAATTTCTGCACCAATTTTTTTGCTATGACCTGTCTGGCCCTTTTTTTTTTTCAAAAAAACAAATAACTCATTTATTTTCTGCGCCAAACTTAGAAAACTCATCTCTCTAGCCTAAAACCCCCAATTCATCTCCAATCCCTAACCCCCCAAAATTGTTTTTAACATTCCACAGATCCAGCTCTAATCTCTTCATCGAAATAGAACAAAAAAAAACCCTAGCATTCTCCTTTTCTCTCCCGCTCTATTCTTCACTGCTCTATCAAATCCCCTCACCTAAAAAAACAACTAATTATCTTCTTCTCCGTCTCAAATTGTCTCCGGCGAGCAATGCCTTCGGCGACACCGGAGGACGGCGGGGACGCCGGTCTTAGGAAGTTGGAGTACCTTTCTCTGGTCTCCAAAGTTTGCAGCGATCTCCAGACTCACTTAGGGTTTGGAGACAAGGTGCTGGCCGAGTTCGTCATCGAGTTGGGGCGGGACTGCGACTCGGTCGACGAGTTGGACACCAAGCTGAAGGAGAGCGGCGCCGAGTTGCCCGATTACTTCGTGCGTACCCTCCTCTCCATCATCCGCGCCTTCTACCCCAGGGATTCCAAGAAAGACGGCGTCACCTCTGCCGCCTCCGACGACGCATCGGGTAAGAATAAATTTAAAGCTCTTTCCATTGCGGACAGTAGGGATAGGGTGAAGGAGATCGAGAGAGAGCTCGAGATGGAAGCTAAGGAAAGGAGGAAGGAGGAAGAAGTAGAGGATGATCGCTTCAGGGATGGAGATAGGCATAGAGATAGGGGCAGAGACAGGGATAGGGATAGGGATAGGGATAGAGATAGAAACAGAAATAGGGAGGAGGATAGGGATAGGCATAGAGATCGATATAGAGATAGAGATGGAGATCGGGATAGGCACAGGGATCACAAGGAAAGGGACAGGGACAGGGACAGATATGATCGAGGAGAAGAGAGGAGGCGGGATAGAGGTTACGATGACAGGCGGAGAGATAGAGATGATGGGTATGAGAGGGAAGATGGGGAGGGTGAGAAGGGTGGGAGGAATGGAGGGCGGTATGAAAGGCCTGGAGAGCCTGAATTATACATGGTGTATAAAGGGAGGGTTTCGAGGGTGATGGACTCGGGCTGTTTCGTGCAGTTGAATGATTTTAGGGGAAAAGAGGGTCTGGTTCATGTTTCTCAGATTGCAACTCGGAGGATTAGTAATGCCAAGGATGTGGTCAAGAGGGATCAGGAGGTTTTTGTTAAGGTCATTTCGGTTTCGGGGCAGAAGTTGAGCCTTTCCATGAGGGATGTTGATCAGGATACTGGCAAGGATTTGCTGCCGTTGCAGAAGAAGAGCTTGGATGAAGGTGCTGATGGTGATGGATTCAGAGGTCAGCCTACTGCTAGGACGGGACTCTCTGGTATTAAGATTGTTGAGGAGGATGATGTGGGTCCGTCACGAAGGCCGTTGAAGAGAATGAGTTCACCGGAAAGATGGGAGGCCAAGCAGTTGATTGCTTCTGGGGTTCTTAGTGTGAAAGAGTATCCTATGTATGACGAGGAAGGGGATGGGATGCTCTATCAAGAAGAGGGTGCTGAGGAAGAGCTTGAGATTGAGATGAATGAGGATGAGCCAGCATTCTTGCAAGGACAGACTAGGTACTCTGTTGATATGTCTCCTGTTAAAATTTTCAAGAATCCGGAAGGATCATTGAGTCGTGCGGCTGCACTTCAGTCCGCTCTTATCAAGGAGAGGAGAGAAGTGAGGGAACAACAGCAGAGGACAATGCTTGATTCCATACCAAAAGATCTTAATCGTCCTTGGGAAGACCCAATGCCTGAGACTGGTGAGAGGCATCTTGCGCAGGAGCTTCGCGGTGTTGGCCTATCTGCATATGACATGCCCGAGTGGAAGAAGGATGCTTTTGGGAAAGCATTGACATTTGGACAGAGGTCAAAGCTATCCATTCAGGAGCAAAGGCAGAGCTTGCCCATTTACAAATTGAAAAAAGAGTTAATTCAGGCTGTTCATGATAATCAGGTTCTGGTGGTTATTGGTGAGACAGGTTCAGGAAAGACTACTCAGGTTACACAATATCTTGCGGAAGCAGGTTATACCACCAGGGGTAAAATTGGCTGTACTCAACCTCGCAGGGTGGCAGCAATGTCGGTGGCCAAGAGAGTGGCGGAAGAGTTTGGGTGTCGTTTAGGTGAGGAAGTTGGGTATGCCATTCGTTTTGAGGATTGTACTGGACCAGACACCGTTATCAAGTATATGACAGATGGTATGCTACTGAGGGAGATATTGATTGATGACAATCTCTCGCAATACTCTGTCATTATGCTTGACGAAGCTCATGAGAGGACAATACATACTGATGTCTTATTTGGGTTGCTGAAGCAACTTGTGCAGAGGAGGCCTGATCTCCGATTGATCGTCACATCTGCTACACTAGATGCAGAGAAATTTTCTGGGTATTTCTTCAACTGTAACATATTCACGATTCCTGGAAGAACTTTTCCTGTGGAGATATTGTATACCAAACAGCCAGAAAGTGACTACTTAGATGCAGCCCTGATCACTGTTTTACAGATCCACCTGACAGAACCTGAAGGCGACATACTTCTCTTCTTGACAGGTCAGGAGGAAATTGATTTTGCATGCCAGTCACTTTATGAGAGGATGAAAGGGCTGGGCAAAAATGTCCCTGAATTGATTATATTGCCTGTGTATAGTGCCCTTCCAAGTGAAATGCAGTCAAGAATTTTTGAACCCGCGCCTCCAGGGAAAAGGAAAGTTGTTGTGGCAACTAACATTGCTGAAGCTTCCTTAACTATTGATGGCATTTTCTATGTCATTGATCCTGGATTTGCGAAACAGAATGTCTATAATCCCAAGCAAGGCCTTGACTCCTTGGTTATAACACCTATTTCTCAAGCATCGGCCAAGCAACGAGCTGGACGTGCTGGGCGTACGGGACCTGGAAAGTGTTATCGTCTCTACACAGAAAGTGCATACCGCAATGAGATGTCCCCTACCAGTATTCCTGAGATCCAAAGAATTAATCTTGGACTTACTACGCTTACAATGAAGGCGATGGGCATTAATGATTTGTTGTCGTTTGATTTCATGGATCCACCTTCACCTCAGGCCCTCATTTCTGCCATGGAACAACTGTATAGCCTTGGAGCTCTTGATGAGGAGGGACTTCTAACCAAACTGGGGAGGAAAATGGCAGAATTTCCTCTGGAGCCGCCTTTGTCTAAGATGTTGCTGGCCAGTGTAGATCTAGGGTGCAGTGACGAGATTCTAACTATTATTGCCATGATCCAAACTGGTAACATCTTTTATAGGCCTAGAGAGAAACAAGCTCAAGCAGATCAAAAGAGGGCGAAGTTTTTTCAGCCTGAGGGCGATCATTTGACGTTGCTTGCTGTATATGAAGCTTGGAAGGCTAAAAATTTTTCGGGCCCTTGGTGCTTTGAGAACTTTGTTCAGTCTCGGTCATTGAGGAGGGCACAGGATGTCAGAAAGCAGCTCCTCAGCATCATGGATAAGTATGGCTCTTAATTTAAATTGTTTTAACTATTGTGTATTTTCTGTTCATTGTTCAATTGGTTAGTTGATCCAGAAAATTTATATTTACTAAAATGGTGTTAATTGGTGGCTGCAATTAATGTTTTGTATCTTATGAATCCTTATGTGTGTTTTTTGGTATGTTATACTTTGTGTTGAACCGTTAGTGGTTTGTTTCGTGATTATTGATGTTCAAAGTAATGCCATAATATCCTGAAACAGTAAGCTGCCATATGCTACTACTGTTTAAAATATTCCATGTGTAGCCTTGGAGGATGAACTCCTTTCAGTTTCACGTTTCTTTATGTGCTGAATCTCTCTGTTCAGTCAAAACAACTATTACGTCTGGTTATACAATTCTAATTGAATGACTACTTGCATTTCAGGTATAAATTGGATGTCGTGAGTGCTGGAAAGAATTTCACGAAGATAAGGAAAGCAATAACAGCTGGGTTCTTTTTCCATGCAGCCAGAAAGGACCCACAGGAGGGTTATAGGACCTTAGTCGAGAATCAGCCAGTTTATATCCACCCAAGCAGTGCACTTTTCCAGAGACAACCAGATTGGGTCATCTACCATGAGTTGGTGATGACAACAAAGGAGTACATGCGCGAGGTAACGGTTATAGATCCCAAATGGCTTGTGGAATTGGCACCTAGATTCTTTAAAGTGGCAGATCCTACTAAAATGAGCAAGCGGAAACGCCAAGAACGAATAGAGCCACTATATGATAGATACCATGAACCAAATTCATGGCGATTGAGTAAGCGTCGAGCTTAGTAGGTCTGTTAAGTGATGTTATGTAATTGTACATATAGTTTTGGATTAACAAATTTAATCGATGTACCTGAGAAGTTTTGCATTAACAAGTTTCTTTATGATGATTTTGTTATGAATTTGTCAGCCGATACTTGTGTGTTCATTCTTTCCTACGTTTCACCTTTGCTGATCTCCTTCAATAGGTTGATGGGTTGGATAAGACCTCGTGCTACAGTTGTTCTTATGTTCTTGGGGTAATCAGGACCGTGGAGGGTGTTTTATTTGAAGAACCATTTTGAATGAGAGAACGTTTACCCCACGGCCTGGTAATATGCATAAAATTGTATTTAAGTAAACATGTATGCTAGGACAACTGGGTTCTGAAAATCCTGGTTTGAATATGTCGGTAGCAGGGGGAGAAGAGTGTAAGGAGTACAGAAACATGAATTAATGATATAGTATACAGATCCTGAAGTGCTGAGGTCTGGGTGCACCTGAATCCAGAAATTGCTGTCATAGGAGAAGATTCAAATGGTCGAACATTGAAATTGACTGCAGAATGACAATGCCCCCCGAGAACAAGAAGGCATACCTTGCCTTCACTGAATAGTCACCTGCAGCAGCCAGCAAATATGGAGGCTCGCTGAACTCTCGAATGAGTAGTTGTGGTGAAAAGGCTAGTATAAGTGTATAACTATATAAACAGTGAAAACTAAAGAATTTATCAATGAACATGTAGTAACAGTGGTACTCCTCTAAAGTCTAGAAAAAAGCCAACAGGACTTGAGGTTCCAAATTCCAGCCTCATGTTAAAATAAACCTTATTTCTTTGTACCAATTTCCAGTGATTAAAGGGGCAGGTGCAGGTCTACTAAACAACAAAACAGGAATTTTTCTTTCGACAATAAAGGAGTGGAAGTTTTCATACCCAGCTATTTGAGTAGAGGGAGTTAGATTTTGTTAATCAAGGTCTATAATGCGGATGAATCTGAATCCGGTGATTTATCTACCTAAATTATTTAAAATTTTATCTACTCAATATTTTTTTTGGTTAGTATGACTATTTTCGTTTTCTTTATTTTGTCTCCTCAAATATGCCTAGTCCCTGAACAAAATTCACATATATTTCCCACGAGGCAAGGCAACCACCAAGAAATTGGAAACAAATCTCTCTATCTGGAGGGGTCGTAGCCCAAATAGGTCAACATCATATAAACAGAGCAAATGGATAACAAAATTTGTTCACTACTGGGGGCATGCCCATAATTTCGAGAACCTCCTCACGGGCCACAAAGGAAGGAAGGAGTTCTTTCTGGAGAAATCCAGAACACCAACAATATCCATTCCCCCATCCCATTCCTCCCTGGTTCCCATCACTAAAATCTTGATTCCAGAAATGTCTATCCTCTGTTTAAATATCGCCAACTCCCTCTTCTTTCCTCCATCACCAATCAGAAATAGCCTTCAACTAGCATCTTCATTCACTGCTCTTCAACTTACTTGTCATCAAACTAAGACTTCAGTTCCCTATCTGTTCCATCTCTTCATCTCTAACCAATTGTATAGATAGCGAACAATGGCTCAAGCTCTATCAAATTTGACACTTTCTCTCCCTCTATCATCAAGAAGAATTTCCACAGCAAGAAGAAACCCTTGTGGTGTAGCATGTAGCTTCAACAACAGCAATGGTGGCAGGGCTGTCTCGACGGATAACAGGAACAGTCTTGATCACTTGCAGAGAGCAGGCAACAAACAGCCCCAGCAGCAGCAACAACAACAACAACCCAGGAAAAGAGTTGCCCCTGTTGCTCCAGTAGGTAAGTGGCTAATCAAAAACTGATCTCTTTACACCTGAAAAAAATGATAAAGATGGAGACTTGGTGTTCATTCCTTGTTGGGTTTTTCGTCTTGCAGGTTTATGGGACAGGTTTCCAACGGCAAGAACGGTGCAACAGATGATGGAGACAATGGAGAGGATGATGGAGGATCCGTTTATGTACTCGGGTGGATGGGCATCGCCTGTGACTACTAGTGAGGGAAGTGGGTACAGCAGAGGCAGGACGCCATGGGAGATTAAGGAAGGTGAGAATGAGTACAAGATGAGGTTCGACATGCCTGGTATGACCAAAGAAGATGTGAAGGTTTGGGTTGAGGAGAAGATGCTGGTCGTGAAGGCCGAGAAGGTACCCAAGAAGAAGGTTAATGGTGACGAGAATGAGAATGGGGAGCAAGAAGAAGGGGACTGGTCTGCCAAGAGCTACGGAAAGTATAGCTTTAGAATTGCTTTACCTGAAAATGTTCAATTTGAGAAAATTATGGCCGAGGTTAAGGATGGAGTCTTGTACATATCCATCCCCAAGGCTAGTACCTCAGCCAAGATACTTGATATCAATGTTCAGTGATTTCATGGGGATTTTGATGTCTGTCAGCTTTTGGTTGAAATTTGTAGGTCTTTGTTTTTGTCTAATACTAATTAGCTTTGCGTTTTCATTAACTATGAATTGTGAAGAGAAAGAGAAGGTACATATTGCTTCAACTTCTTGGCTTATTGATTATTGGTTTTTATGTTAAAAGTTTTGTTAAACCAATTTCTCATCCTAGATTTAATATTGAAAGATGATAGACATCGAGCTGATTGTTAAAACTGTAATAAGTGGCCTGCATCATTCATCCAACTTTTTTGCTTTCTATTCTTTTCGTTCAATTTCCTATTTGTTCTTGATTTGATTGTTGTGTACTCAATCGCGTGAGAGAGTTGGCTGTCCTGTTGAATGCATTCCAGCGAGCAAAGTGAAGAATCCAGAGGAGAAATCTATAGTTACCAGTTCGATACTAATCAGCCCTTTCATGATTTTAGACCAAACTTAAGCTAGTAAAGGGCAGGTAGGCTGAGATGGGTTGTTTGCTCCTTCAATATTGTATATTGGCATAATACCCAATTTTATATACTAATTTGTATCTTTTGGTCAATTTCATATACAAATTCTGACATTGGATCAATTTAATGTATGAGATTTTTATCAATTTAATGTATCATTTTCGGTCAAGTATTTATCAAATTTTTGTGGTCTAAATTGACGGGGATAACTATTTCCCAAGAAACTTTTGGGTTCTTAGCAACTAAGTCTAGTATCTTAAAAAATCCATTTTGAGTCATATTTCTTTATTAGTTATAGCAAACAAATCCTAAATCTAATTTTCATCAAGTCCTTCCGTAAAATTTAACTTTTTAAAAGGAATTAGTTACATTTTAGCCCCTTAAACTTTAGATTCAAAGCAAAAAAAACTTTTAAAATAAAAAATTTGAAATAAAAATACAATAAGTTTTTATTTTTTAAAGAAATGAAACGCCCTCGACCCGTATTTACCGTGCACAGTAAACACGTGCCGGAACTGTGACAACCCAGCCCAACAAAGCCCGACGGACTGCGTATAAAACAGTAAACTGGCCAACGGCCCAATATCAAAAACTGTAAACCGGCCCTTCGGCCCAACATAGAACTCGTCATCCGAACCCCGGGGACATCTACAACAACCAACTGGCCCAATGGCCCAAATACAACATATACACAGCAGAAGATTTAACAATATGCACAGCGGAAGACTCTTAACTCACATGACAACATATGCAAAGCCCAATGCAACTAATGGATCCGAGTCCTGTCCGAGGATACGCATCAGCTCGCCCGGTACGTTCCTGCACTACAAGCAACTCATCCTACGGAATGAAACCCCGCAGGCGAGGGGTGAGTCCGAAACGCTCACCGACGAAAGATAAACAGTGATATATTCAACCATAATACTTTCGAAATAAACACAACGATCACATCAATAAACACAACCAATCACATCACAAGGAAACTGCTATAGCAACTAACACATACTACACGACAGAGAAATCCAACTCAAATATCACATCAGAGGAATCTCACTGAATCATATCAAAGCCAAGTCCAAAAGAATACTTATTAATTTTTATTACCAATTTTATCTTCCGGGCCCCGTCACTGGACAAGCTAGGGTCGTACCTGGTTATTAACTAATTCTGGATGCCAGGCCCCACCACAATCCGGGATCAACATCCCCATATCTCAAATCCGGGATCAACATCCCAATATCACAAATCCGGGGTCAACACCCCAACCAACTAACCCACTGGCCATGACACCACAGAACTAGTCTCTAACCATCTAGTCGTACCACTACTTTCTAAGTGACAATTACATCATCTCAAATACAGTCCAATTCCATTACTCTTTCATCAATTATCCAATTTTCCAATTTCCTCAGATTAATCCAAATCTCATTCAATCAACAATCTCATATCACTAATTATTCACATCAAACCGTTCAACAATATTTCCAACATGACATACACAGGACTAACACGATTCTACCACAGCATCAACAAATCCATAGCAATCAAGTATCAGTCGACAAACATTCCAGCAGATCAAACAAACAACAATAATTCACAAACAACAAAAATACACACACAGCATTACGGGCACATATCAAGGTTTATCCATCCTCACCTGGTATGTCTCTGAAACTGCTATCCGGTCAAATCCCGATACCCTATGTACATATAGGAACACCATAATCACTTATAATGTGCAAACAAGGATAATTATGCATAATGCCGGTTTTAGAAATTGTTTCACGGCTCGTCTTATACCAAGTCTAATTCTTACTATTTCCATGTTTTTCTTTAATATGAAGTTAGCCTCTTTAATCGATATACCAGTCATACTCGATCTTTAAGTTGAAAACCGAAACCGAGCTCCAAGCCGATATCCCGGCCCTTTAGCCCTTTGTCGATAAGGGAAAAACATAAACATATTAAAATACATATATATATACGTATATTTATACATAAATCGATACTAGATTAAACATATATCTAGTGTGACCATACTTATGCATATATAGTAGATAATTCCTACTTAACCATATATGTGTTTATGTGATAAATCAAGTTGTAACCTCATTATTTAGCTAAACATAAATTTAATAGGACATATATATATAGTCATTTATACATATGTGTTTATAACTCATAAATAATCATATATATATATTTTTTTTAAGTTTACATTTGACATCTAAATCAAGTAAATAAGTATAATTGGGCCTTTGATTATCAACAGTCCAAGTATAAATTAAATAAACCGGATTACTATAGGTCTTTCTAATAGTCCAACAAAGAATAAAATTATAAACCGAATTACAAAACATAAATGGAATTAAGGGTTAATATTTGATTAATTAAATTAAATCTTTATTTTAATTAAAACAATTAAGAGTCCGGGCTCATTAACGTTCTTAGTCCGTTAGAATGTATTCGTCCCGAGAACATGGGCTTTGCACAATCGGCCCGTTTCCGAGCCTAAATTGTAATCCGCCCAAACCCGAGCTCAACAATGCATACGGTCCAAGGAATTACCCAAAGATCGGTTTCCGGGCTCGCCGGAAAATTCACGAGGCTTCGCCGGAATAAACTCGAGACTGCCGGATTCCGGTGAACACTGTTCACGGCAGCAACACCCAACATCCTCGGTTACTGTTCATCGCGGTACTCAACACACTCCACGCATACCGTATACTGTTCCTCATCCATCAAAAGTCCAATTCATAGCAGAACCACCGTCGTTCCACCCACCAAAACTAACACCCATGCCCACAGTAACAGCATCAAGGCCATCCAACCACCATCACAGAAAGAACCACCAAATTGACCAATCAACATCCCAATCCACACACGATTCAACAACATAGAACAACCAAACAAACAACAACAAGGACCCCGATTAGTTCAATCCGTCATGAATCGGGTTTAACAGAAGAAAAGAAAAGAAAATGGCAGGAAGGGAAGGCAAGAGTCGTCGTGGTTCTTACCCACGCGTCAGCGACGAGGAGCAGCAGATCGGGGGCAGGGAAGGCCACGGCGTCAGCGCCGGCTGCAGAGTGGAGGAGAACAGAGGAGGAGGACGGGTCGAGCTTGCTACGGCACGGTCCTGTGGAGACGGCAGCAACGACGTCGAGGAAGGAACGGCGGCGGCTGGCTGGTGTCGTCCTCGGTCGCACGCGAGGAGGTTGCAGGGGGCGAGGAGGGCGGCGAAGGTGGAGACGGTGAGGGAGAGGGAGGTTGGTGGCGGTGTCGGCTCACGGTTGCAGCGACAAGCAGGGGAAGGGTGAAACGGTGAAGGAGAAGAGGAAAAGTAAAGAAGAAAAAGAGAGGTCAGAGACCAAGGGAGAAAGGAAGAAAAGATGGAAGAAGAAGGTGAGGGGCCGGTGTGAAGAAATCGGGGAGGAAGGAGGGGAATTAAAGAGGAAGAAAGGGAAAGAAACAAAAAAATAAAACAGAAGGAAGAGATAGGGGTGGGGGCCGACAATTTCACGGGAAGAAATAAGAAGGGGGGCCGGCGGCTGAAAGGGAAAAGAAGGAGAAAAGAAAGAAAAAAGAAAGAAAAAGGAGGAAGAGAAAGGAAGGAAAAGAAAGAAAAGAGAGAAGAAAAGTGGGGCCCGCGCGGCCGGGGAAAAACCGGAAGAGAGGAAGAAATGTAACCGGGAAAGAGGAAGAGGAAGGGAAGAGAAGGAAGAGTGGCCTCGGGACAAGCCTCATTCGGCCGGTCCAGATTCTCGTGTCGGGATCTCGTAAACTCAGGGATACTCCCGTCTTTTCGACAAATCCCGTCCCGAGTCCAAAAATATGACTTGGGCTCAGAAAATCCGATTAATCCTCCTGAACGTCGTCCAAGTCTTGGAACTGGAAACCGAGGCTCGGTTAGTTAGGAAGACACTCCCGAGCGCAGGAAAATTCTCGGTTCCGAAAAACGACTCCCGATTTACCTTGAATTAATTACCCAAGATTAAATCATTCGGTAAATCACTGTATAACGACTTTAACAGTCCTGGTAAAAATCCAAATTTTACCCGGGCTGTTACATTCTACCCCCCTTAAAAAGAATTTCGTCCCCGAAATTCCATCTTATCCGTGGGTCCTACCACGATAAGATTCTGGGACACTCTGCCAGGTGTCCAAACTCAACATGAGATACCGCTTATACCCTTAAGTGACCTCTCATCCGCTTATAAATACCGAACCTCATAGCTGAGACATTCACTCTCAGCCATGGACTCTCCACTTCGTTCTCGAACGACCTCAGACTCCGAGAACAACAGCTACATCGGTGGCACTGCTTTCCCGACAAGCTCCGATGAAGAGCCTCCAAAGAAACGGTTCAAGACCAACATCATCGGCCTGGAGGAGCACATGGTGGTCTCCCCAAAGCGACGGAGAAAGCGTGCCGGCAAGAAAGCTGAGGACAAGAAAGGCAAAGCGGTAGCTGAGAGCAGCACACCACAGCAGAAGTTGACGCAGCTGAACGTCTCCTTGAGGAAGATCAGCTCGGCGGTGGCACAGATTGAACTGGCGTGCACGGAGCTGTTCCCACACCTGAGGAACGTCCAAAATCTTGTAAAAGATCTTGAGAAGAAAGTAGCTCCGTAGAGCACTTCTTCTCCTGTTGTAAAACTATATTATGAATAAATAAAATAAGTTTCCTTTTAAATAAAAAATTCTTATATTATGAATTCTCTTGTTAAGATGTGAAAAATCATATTTAACTGAAAACAAAGTATTTAAAACATAACAAGACCGTCATGAATGAAAATAAAATTGAACATAATGATGTTAAAAACAGGACCGATAAAACGAATTATAACCAACATAAAGAAATTAAAAACAAAACATGACTCGTTTAACAAAATCAAAACAAAAAGAAATTAAAACAAGATATGTTTTCATGCTCGGCGCTCTAGTTCGGTCGTGTCCATTCTCAATCCTGAGAAACGTGACACGTACAGTTAACGGTGATGTCGGTTAACCTCGTGAAGAAGACATCCGTTAACTGGAAAGGCGATGATCACGGGATCGTCCTGTGTCCCTCGAAAGACACGTTACCCACTTGTTCACAATTTCCGCATGAGCCAAAATGTCTGTCAAGGCTCGTATCTCTCCACGATGTCCGAACAGCTGTGAGCTTGTCGCACATGCGCTCTACTCGAGATACGGACCCATCTGTCTAGCCACAACGGTCACGGATGCTTGTGATAAAAGATGCAGGAAATATATAGAAAGACCATAAAACAAAAGACAAGGTAGCCAGAGCGAAATAAAATCATGTGTTGAAAATAGGCTGAAAATCTCTGGCATGGGTCCGAAAAACGCGTAAAGCAATAAATGCAAGCAACGGTAAATTCAAAAAAAACAAAATCTTGAAAATAGAAAACGGTAATCACGCTCCCCATAAGAGTATAAAAGAAGGAGCGGTGAAGTGTAATTCATCAAAAGCATCAAAAGCAAACAAAACGCTGAGGCAAAAGAAAACACAACAATCGTAAAACAAAACCCCACACGTCCAAACAAAATGCCTGCTCCTTCATCCGTCTTCTTCGTCGAAGGTGCCAATCTTGGCAGAAGGAATCGACTAGCTCACAGCATGGTCAACGAACGCGCTGAAGAGCTACCGAACGAGCTCGGCAGAATGCCACGCCTGGTATTTGTCGACGAGCTCTACTCCTCAAGATTCTTCGTCACTCCCATGGAAGAGGTGTTCTTCCTAGAGGACCATGGGACACTGAGGACTTCATACTACGGCTCAGCAAACTCCGTGATGTTCTTCATCTCGGATAGGCTTCAAGAGTTCAACCTGGAGTCCACTTGCCAAACTGTGGAGCAAGGCGCTTACTACCAGCTCTCAATGACAGCCCAGAGCATACCCAGAATGACTCGGCTACCTCCAACCTGGCCAAAGGTACGGCTACTGGTGTGGAACTGCAGAGGAGTGGCAAGGCGTGCTCAAGAGTTCTCACGCACCCTGAGGGACTTGAAGAACCAGTATAAGCCGAACATGGTTCTTTTGACGGAGACGCAGTGGCAACCACGAGACGATCACGGTCTGATTCCACTCCGATTCCCTCAAGCTAACCGGTTCGAGATTCCTGGCCAGCGCGGCAGAGGTGGCATGTGGTTCTCGTAGAGCGACAGAGTCACGATTAACGTCAACAGTGACGCAAACAGCTTCCGTGTCAACGTCGTTCCAAACCGTTAAATGTATTTTCTCATTTTTATAAAATATCAAAAATCGTTGTAATATTTCCCTTTTTATAAAATATCAATGTAATGTTTCCCTTTGTATTATCAGTATTTGCAATATTAATAATATTTGTATTTTCGCATATTATGGCATCATTACCTCTTATGTGTATGTTCCGCGACAGCTGGCGTCCGTTGACTGGATCCATAATGCCCTAACTAAAATGATATAAAATAATAAACAACTGGAGCGAACTATGCAAACAAAACAACAACACACATAGACTGCCCGACAAAACCGAATCCCTTAAACTTTTAACTCTAAATCCTAAATCCTAAATCTTAAATTATAAAACCTAAAATTCAAACCTTAAAGCCTTAAATCCAAATCTTAAAGCCTTAAATTCTAAACCTAAAACACTAAATCCTAAATACAGAACTTTAAAAACTAAAAATCCTAAAACTTAAAACTCTAAACATTAAAATCATAAAATATTAAACCTTAAATCCTAAAAAACTCAAACCTTAAGTCTTAAATCGCCACACCCTACACCCTAAAACCTTAAGTATTGAACTCTTAAAACTAAAAATCCTAAACCTTAAAACTCTAAACATTAAAACCATAAAATATTAAACCTTAAATCCTAAAAACCTCAAACCTTAAGTCTTAAATCCCCACACCCTATACCCTAAAACTTTAAATCCTAAAACTAAATCTTAGAGTCTAAAATCCTAAATCCCAAATCTTAAACCTTAAACTCTAAACCCAAAATCTTCAAATTCAAAATCCTAAAATCTTAAAGCTTAAAAGCCTAAACCTTAAAACTCTAAACTAAAATCCTAAACCTTTAAATCCTAAAATCCTAGAACCTAAACACCTAAACCCTATTCTAAATCTTAAATTACAAAGCCTCAAATACAAGATTCCTAAAGTTAAATTTAGAATTTCAATTATTTATGGCTATTAGGGTTTGGAAATTAGAGCTGCAGAATTTAAAATTTTAGGATTTTAGGGCTTAGGTTTTAGGATTTAGGGTTTGAAGATTTTAATGTTTTAGGATTTAGAGTTTAGTATTTTAGGGTTTTAATATTTAAAATTTTATGTTTTAGGGTTTTTAGTTTTTCAAATATAGGATTTAGAATTTAAGGTTTTAAGGTTAGAATTTGTTATATTTGTAGATTTATTATTTCTTTTAACAAAATAAAAGTTTATGATATTTTAATTTTTTTATTAAGGGAATTTTTTTGCTTTAAATCTAAAATTTAAGGGACAAAAATGTAACTTATCCCTTAAAAAAAAGTTAGATTTGATTGAAGGACTTGATAAAACTTAGGTTTAGAACTTGTTTGCAACTGATAAAGGGATAAGACTCATTTTTTTAAGATACAGGACTTAGTTGCAAAAAACTAAAAGTGTATCTCTTTCAATTTTGACCACTGCAACTAAATTTGTAACAGCCCGGGTAAAATTTTATATTTTACTGGGACTGTAAAAACGCTTTGTACAGTAATTTACCATGTAAAATAATCTTGGGTAATTATTTCAGGGTAAATTACGCATCGGATTTCGAAACCGACCCTTACCCCACGCTCGGAATTTTTCTGCGGATTTTACGGACCAAAGTTGGAATTTTTCGGGTCCAGTAATCTTCAGAAAAGTCGGGCTTAACCTCGAAATTATCGGGCCAGAAATAAAGTCAAGGGGGTATTATTGATATTTTCTGGTCCGGACGGGACACGACTGCATAATGCAGCCGCCTTTTTCCTATGAGCATGTGAAATTTTGCTCCCCTATTATGCCCGTGAGCTGCCCCATTATTTTCCCAGACTGCATTCACCCTCCTCACCACCATCTGCTTGCAAACCAGAAACCCATCCTCTGCCAATTTTTCCTGCCCACACCTGCAATCACCCTCTGCAAACACCAATAATCAGTAACTAAAACCACAAAAAAATTTTATAGAAAGAAAAAAAAAAGAAAAAAAGAACAGAAAGAAAAGAAAACCAAGAAAAGAAGTAAAAAAAAAGAAAAAGAAAAGGGGAAGAGGGCTGCCGGACACCACCACACACCGCTGACCTCCCCATCGTCCTTCCTCCTATCGCGCGTGCAGACCCGACGGGTCGAACTTGTGCACGCCGCCGCTGCCACCGCACCATTCCTTCACCGCCGCCGTTCGAACGAAGGAAGCCGATTGAGCTCGCCCCGCTGCCGCCCTCTCTCGTCACGACCGCCTGCAGATCGCCGCCCGCCCAGACGAAGCCAGCCGCCGCCGCTCTCTCTCCGTCTCCGAAGCGCGTCGCCTTGCTCACCGTCGCCTCGACTTCGCGCCTCTTCCGTGCCGTCAAGCAGCCGCCCTCGCCTCAGCCTCGCGCCACCGCCACTGTGAGGTGAGTGCAGGAGCTGGGTTTGGCGTGCGGGTCGACCCGCCACAGTGGGTCGGATCCGGGTGTTGATGGGTCAACAGATGGGTATTTTGGGTGCTTGGGCTTGGGCCTTGGTTAGTGGGCTTGGCCACGCGGGCCTGCGCCTGGGCCTCAGCTTGAGGTCTGGGCCTGGTGCTGTGCAGGCCTGGCTGACACTATTCACGGGCCCAGTCCAGTAAAAAAAAAGAAAAAAAGGGAAAATAAAATTCTGGAATGAAAAAAAATAATATTGAAATTAAATAAATAATTATATTGGTATATTAGAATAATTTGGAAAAATATATGGAAGTTAAATGGAAAATAGTTACTTTGGAATATGTAAATGGATTGAGAACCTCTCCTGTAAAGTTATGTCCTGTTCGTTGAATCGTGGCCATGATTTTCAAAATCATTGGTGAGAATTTATTTTTACCTTATTTAATTTTTTTAGTTTTTCTTACTTTACATATTTTAGGGTCATTGATTAAACAAATCAATGGTATTTATTTAACAGGATCTCTCCTGTTGAATACTGTACAGGAGAGAATCCAAATCCTATGTAAATATATGGTAAATAATAATATTTTGGAAAGTACATACTCAAGGAAAATAAATGGAAAGGGTATTATCAAAGTAAATACATACCGGGATAATAACCGAATGTAATTATAGTAGAATATTTCCGGCCTATGTAATTAAATGGTGAATGATGATGATAATGGGAATAACCCGGGGAAGTACCGAGTTAGCGCGGTACTTATTTTACGGTTTACAGTAATAGTCAAGCATTTGCATATCATCTTATATGTGCATAAATTGTTGTTTGATATAGGAATTGATAACGAGCAATACCCTGAGGAGCCTGACCCGGAACATTTCGAGGACTTTCAGGAGTAGAAAATCGGCTAAGGTGAGGATAAGTAATTATTTATATACTGTCGTAGTACCAAGTTGCTGTTGTGTTATATGCTTGGATAATTCTTTGTTGCTGTGAATAGTTCTTGTGAGATGATTTTGATTGGAATTTGTTGCCGTTGATGTTGTTGAATTGATGCTACTGTTGATGTTATTGGAAATAGTAGAAATGTTGGTATTAGTAGAATATTTCTGTTGTTGATGACTGTGAAAACTGTGTGAGTGGAGTACCGAGGGTACTAGTTGAATAAACCTATATTATCCAGACGAGCGGAGAGGCTGTGAGCCTGCTCGGGATAATGAGACAATGGAGGATAATAGGAATTAAGTAACTAGGAATAATAAAACTGGTCTCACTTAGACATCTAGTAAGTCACAGTTAAATGTTGGATTAGCCAGATGGTAGTCTTATTTTTATGGTGCTGGGGGAGAGTGTGCTTGGGGTCTGCTCCCTGTCTGTACCAGTTTTTATATTTTAGGCGCTGGGGGAGAGTGTGCTTGGGGTCTGCTCCCTGTCTGTGCCAGTTATACGTGGAGATACTAGGGCGGGGTCCACGGGCTAGCTAGCTTGACGACCAGGCGACGGCCATCATTTAACTAGTAATAGGGGCCCTGATAATAAAATTTGGTATAGCGAGTCTAGAATCACAAAGTGTGTTATTTAGGGTTCGTATGAACCTTAGGTATTTACTGTTGATGTGACTTGGATTATTTACGGTTACTGTATATGTATAATTGCTTATGGATTTTACCCGGTGAGCACTTCGGACTCACCCCTCGCCTGCGTGACCTGGTCGCGTAGTTTGTTTGTGCGTAGCTCAGGTACGTTCGAGGCAAGCTGTGGCGCACCCTCTACTGGGCCCGGATCCATCCTGCGTTGCATCATGTTTATACTGTTGCTTATTGCTGTGTTGTATTAAGACTTCCGCTGCTTGCATTTTATTTCTTGATTCGGTTGTTTGTTGTAATAATGTTCCCGTGCCGGGACAAGTATTGTTGATGTATTATGTACTTTTATTGTATGAATACTGTCGGTTGTGTTATTTATCATTGTGGTTACTGTAATAGTACGTGGTCCCACGTGTTTACTGTGTATAACGGTAAATACCTATCGGGGCGTTTCAAAATTGATCCAATAATGAAAAATGATGTATTAAATTGACCAAGTTATATATGAAATTGTCCAAAATGTACAAATTGATTTATAAAATTGGGTATTATGCCTAGTATATTTCAACACCTAAGTAGTCGAATAGTCTCAGGCTCTCAGCTTCCGGGAAAAAAAAAAGTCTCAGCTTTTTAGCCCCTCTATCAAGTAGTTCCTCAGATGAAAAGATAGACTTGTGAATCTCCGTCTTATAGATTTTTATTACTGTATCACAATTCCAATTAATTTACCAGCCGTAGACGACCTACACTAATCTGTACACTTGCAGGAGATTGCAAGAGACACTAGACCTAGATTTGAGCTTTTGTGGTAGTATCTATTTATTATTAATTATAAAAGTGTATGCAATCATTCAAAAATCTGAACATGTATTATTATTAATTAATTTCAATACAAGCACCTCTGCCTTATCACTATCATTTATGAAATATTAAATTATTTTATATTGCTTTAAATATTGTCTTGAAAGTTCTATGCTAGAAAATTGTATGAAAGGTAAAAACTCTCCCGATGTTGCAAAAATTTTGTAGTAGTTTTTTTGAAATATTTGAAAAGTTTAATGAAGCTTTATGATTTACTCTTTTTTTTTTTTGTCGAAGAGTAGTTAATTTCATTCCATCAAATAAACATTTATGTACAGAAAATGAACTTGGGAAACATACTTGCATACACTGCAACAATAGATACTGCCATACTTAAAACAAAGTTTAATTCAACAATTTTAATTATCCAATTGTAACTTAAGAGGGCATCTATGATTGCACTGTTTGGAAAATTTAGAATAGAAGGTATTGAATTGGCTAATGCCAATTGAGCCTTCTGACCAGGCATATTGTTATTGTGTGGAGCCGATTTAGATCTCTTCTTTTCCTTGTTCCAAAACCAGACCAGGAACTGTAGCTCAAGTGTGTCTATCTTCTTACTACCATCCTTGCTTTCACCAGTTGTGGTGTTGCCTCTTTTGCATCAAAGCCAAGCCAAACACCATCCAAGTCACAAAATAACACAAAATAAGATTTCAATTTGACACAATCCAGCACCAAACTAGAGATAGCCTCTTCTTCATCATCATCATCATCAACGTCTGCTGCCACCCCTGACCATCGTCAATGACGATGAATCTAACGGAAAAGGACTTTATCATTTACTTTGAAACACTATAAATTAAGGGACATGATATAATAAATATTAAGAGCTTAGGAGCTTTAATTTTGTACGACGTGGCACAGTGGCAATCCTGGGTGGACTTTTTTCCGCGCAAGTCGGTTAAAAAACAAGAAATTCGTCACTGCCCAATATTTTTTTGTGTTTTTAAGTATAGGGTAGGGTGGGGTGTTCCCAAAACAAAATAAATAAAACTAAGACCCACCCCAATCCAAAACCGCGAAGGAAGATGAGATGAAGACTGGGTAACCAAGTCGGCGAGGGAGCTGTGTGTAGCGTGTCGGTTGTTGCTAAACGCAGTGTTTTGGGTTGGGACTTGAGTACTATAAATACCAAACTCTGTCTTCTTCATTCGGGCATGTTAAATGAGAATCAGGCTTTTGGCTCTCCACTTGGGAAATTTTTCTTTTTCTTTGTTAACTGCTACTCTCCCTTCACTTCCTCTCTGCTAAGGGATAAGTGATGTGCTTTCGTAATAGATCAGGGTTATCATCTAGGATGTATACCTTACCTATATCTAGCTGTAACTTATGTTTATCTCCTATCACTTAAGGAGAGTTTATGTTCTATTGTACAACTGACATAGGGGCTATAATACAAGCACTTGAGTACCGTGATTTGTGTGCTCAACATTATACATATTCTCTGTTTCTATATGGTAGCGGAGCCTTAAAAAGCTTTAATGGCAACCGATCCCAAAAACACAGATCTTCATTCTTCTGGCTCAGAAATTTCTTCTTCGTCAAAGTCCAGAGGAGCAGATTTCAAAAATGCTGGTTTTGATGTTGTTGCGAGTGCCTTGTCTCAATCGCATCATCATATCTCTATTAAGCTTACAGAAACGAATTACGTCTTCTGGAGGGCTCAGATGGAACCATTCCTTGTTGGTCAGGGTGTCATGGGTTACATCGATGGTTCTTTTCCTTGCCCTGACCCGTTTCTCCCTATAGGTGCTGATGGTATGCTTCGTCCTAATGTTGAATACCAGAAGTGGATTCAACAGGACAGTCTTATTCTTAGTGCTATTCTGTCATCTGTTACTCTTGATGTTTTCTCTGTAGTGGTGAATAAGAAGACAGCCAAAGAAGCGTGGGATGCACTTGAAGCATCACTTGCATCTGCAAATAACACGCGGGTGATGGAAATCCACATGGCCCTGCAGCGGATTGAGCAGGGGTCTGATGAGCCAGTTCTCAGGTTTTTGAACCGTGCCAAACGTCTTGCCGACGAGATGACTGCATCTGGTAAGCCATTGTCCACCAATGACTTCAATATTTATGTGTTTCGGGGTCTGAAACCGGAGTTCAAACCACTTGTTTCTTCCCTTCAAACTCGTCTCGAGCCGGTGACATTTTCTGAGTTGCAGAGTTTTTTAATGAGCCATGAATTTATTTATGATGATCCAGTCAAGGCTCTTCATCTTGAGAACGTTTCTTCAGTTCAACCAGCACCACCTGTCCAGACCAACCCTTCTGCTAATGCTCTGCAGCGCACACCTTATCGAGACAACAATACTCGCGGCCGTGGAGGTCGATCTGGTTTTCGAGGGCGAGGAGGCCGAGGTGGTCGTGCAGGAGGTGGCCGTGGTGAATATCGTTCCAACAATTGGTTTTCTGATCGTGGAGAGCAACCTCGTTATCGCTGTCAGATTTGTGGCCGCAATGGTCGCACTGCTGCTTATTGTTATAATCATGCAATGCCACCTCAGCCCAATGCTAATCTTGCACAACAGGTTCCTCCTTCTCCAACTGCTTATGCGCCATCTACTTGGTATCCAGATACCGGTGCTAGCAATCATGTGGCTTCTGATTTGGCTCACTTTCATAATTATGATGAATATCACGGTGCTGAGTCTCTTCAAGTTGGTAATGGTGCATCTGTTTCTATAGCAGGTACTGGTTCTCAGAATTTATACACACCTCACAAAATGCTTCAGTTTCGCAATATACTTCATGTTCCACAAATAACCAAGTCACTCATGTCTGTTCATCAATTTACTAAAGACAACAATGTTTTCTTTGAATTTTATCCTCACTACTTTTCTATCAAGGACCAGGATACCCGGAGAACAATTCTCACCGGGCCGAGCATTAATGGTCTATATCAACTCTCTCCAACTGTTGTTCAACGTCGGTTGGAGGCTTATCTTGCTGTGCGAGTTGAACCTATAGTCTGGCATCGGAGGTTGGGTCATCCACATCACCGGGTTCAGCAACAAATAATCAACCGCAATTCTTTACCAGTTCAGAGTCCTAGTGTGTCTGTGTCTTGTTCGCATTGTCCTTTAGGTAAAGAGTCTAGGAAGCATCTTCCTTCTTCAAATAATCGGGCTTCAGCCCCTCTCGATTTAATTTTCAGTGATGTTTGGGGACCTTCCCCGCAATCAAGTTGTGATGGTCAATACTATTATTTGATTTTTGTTGATGATTTTAGTCGATTTGTTTGGTATTATCCTCTTAAGGTGAAATCTGATGTTTTCCTAATTTTCCCAATCTTCCAAAAACAAGTTGAACGTATGTTTAATACTAAGATTAAGGCAATACAAACCGATTGGGGAGGTGAGTTTCGAAAATTACATAAACTTTTTCAAAATCAGGCCATCCTCCATAGAATCATGTGTCCCCATACACATGAGCAACAAGGGATTGTAGAAAGAAAGCATAGACATATTGTTGAGACAGGACTCACATTGATGGCCACTACGTCCATTCCCAGACGTTTCTGGCATTTTGCATTTGAAACTGCCACTTATTTAATAAATAGAATGCCTACATCTGTTAATGATAATCTCTCGCCATATCAAACTCTTTTTGGCACCAAACCAGATTACTCGTTCTTACGTGTTTTTGGCAGTCAGTGCTTTCCCTATCTACGTCCTTTTAACAGACACAAAATTGATTATCGATCTACACCTTGCGTCTTTTTAGGTTATAGACACAAATGTTTTTATATTGCACGTCATGTCACCTTTTCAGAAAATGTTTTTCCATTTGCTGGTTTTTCGGACACATCTTCTACGAATTATGGTGATGTGGACTGCTGGACCTCTGTGCCACTACATGTGTTCTTTCCCTCCTCACAGCAAGGTACGTCTTCATCTAGTTCTTCCTCCTCTCACACTCCAACAAAATCTCCTACTTCCTCTCCCACATGTGATAGCGTTCCAACCCACTACTTACCTTCTTCCCCACATCCAGGTTCACTTCTTTCTCCTTCCACAGATTCTCAGCCTGGTTCGCATGAACCTGTTCTACTGCCAGATCCAAACCCAATCTCCACTTCCCCGGATGTTTCTCCTTTACCAACCACTGAGCATGCCACTACATCCCAAACTCTTGTGTCAGACATTCACACGCCACCTCCTCCGCCAAAAACACACAAAATGACACTGCGACCAAAAACTAAACCACCCCAACGTTATAGTCCCTCTTCCAATTCTGTTACTCTCCTCTCTTCACCAACTACTGAACCAGTGTCGTATACTGAGGCTAAAAAATATAAGGAATGGAACCAGGCCATGCAGGCTGAAATGAATGCACTACTTGCCAACAAGACATGGGACTTAGTACCTTCTTCCTCTACCATGAATATCATTGGCTACAAATGGGTTTACCGTATTAAGCGGAAAAGTGATGGAAGTATTGAGCAGTACAAGGCGCGCCTTGTTGCCAAAGGTTTTCACCAAAGAGAGGGTCTTGACTACTGTGATACCTTTAGTCTGGTAGTTAAGCCAGCCACAATTAGAATTATCCTCTCTCTCGCCATTACTCGTCGCTGGACACTGCGCCAGTTGGATGTGTGTCATGCGTTTTTACATGGGCATTTACAGGAACGAGTATACATGCAACAACCGCAAGGTTTTTCAGATCCCCACAGACCGAATCATGTTTGTCTTCTTCGAAAGTCCCTATATGGTCTTAAACAGGCTCCACGAGCCTGGTTTTCCAAGTTACAGGCAGCTCTTCTTACACAGGGGTTTGTCGCTTCCAAGGCCGACCCTTCTTTGTTGGTTTATCATAAGCATGATGTCCATATTTATGTCCTCATCTATGTTAATGATATTATTGTTACAGGGAGTCATACAACTGCAGTCAATAAGCTTATTGGTTTTCTAGGCAACACTTTTGCTATTCGTGATCTTGGACAGCCACAGTATTTTCTTGGTATAGAGCTGCACTACCTTCATGATGGTATTATACTCACTCTGTGGAAGCCCGTACCCCAATTAAATAAAATAAAATTATTAAATGAAAAAGAGTTACCAAAATACTCTTGAAAACCCGGGGTACAAAACCGATGCTTCGGTATACAAATATTTTCCATGAAAATGTATTAACCACGAGATGTCATCAAGTAAATGGAACCAACCGGCTTAACCAATAGTAAGCCATCACGGCATCATGCCGACATAATATCACAAATCAATCAACTCCGGCTAACTGCCGATATAGAGACAAATATTCATGACATCTCGAGTTATTTAACTTGCAGCGGAAGGTGAAAATAATAATAAAACTCAAGATAAAAAAAAAATAACATGTATATGGCCCTATGGATCCCACCAAGAGATAATGCACAACTACCTGCCGAAGTGACTGCGTCTGATCTCCGAGTCGAAGGTGTAAGTGAGTCTGCATGCTAACTAAAGTCTGAAAAACAACGGTGGCGATTATGTGAGTCGCCTACTCAGTGAACATTAAAAGTCTAAATATACATGAAAGTGAAGTCATGCTCGTAGGGTGAGTAGCTCACGAGCACAAGTATAGCATACAAGCAAATCAGAATCACACACCATCACATAAATGTTTTATTGTATTATAGCTCGTATTGTTTGAGCTCA